>VXAY01000978.1:1095966-1300774 GCA_013399855.1 Oxyruncus cristatus
GGCCCGAGCACAACGGCGCGGGGCTGCGGGGCTGCGAGCCGGCGGGCACGGCCGGCAGGGGGGGCGCGGCCGGGGCCCTCGCCGCCATCAACATCAGCGCCTCCACGTCCAAGTTCCGTGAGTGACCCGCGGCCGCTGCCCCCCTGCCCCGCTGCCTCGGCTCTGCCCTACCCCTGCGCGGGTCTCGCCCCGACAGCCTTCCCGAAGCGAAATCAGATGGGTTAAGGCACCTTGGAAGGAGAAAATAACGTTTCTTGCGCGCACCCCAACTTCTCCTGCCTGTCTGTCACGGTAGAGCTGGGCAGGGTTTGGCACTGTTGGTTTTCCTGAAGCTTCTTCTCTTTGCTTTTCCTGAAGCTTTTTCTTTCTGTCTGAAAAACCCCGAGGTGAATTGGAGACCTGTTTGTGTGCAGAGCCCGCGGAAGGGCTGTTCTGCCCTGATGAGGGACAGGTCAGCAAGGACTCGTGCCTTGCTTGCTTCATGATGCAGAGGCTGTCTCGGACAGGTGCCTTTCAAAAGGACCAAATCCAGTTCACCTTCCTTGAGATGTTGTTGGGACTGGGAGCTAAAATGTGTCTGCATAGGCCTGATGAGAACAACTGAGCATTAATTTACTCCCCCCAGAATAGAATCACAGACTGGTTCGGGTTGGAAGGGGACCTTGAAGTTCATCTGCTTCCAAGCCCCTGCCATGGACAGGGACACCTTCCACTAGACCAGGTTGCTTGGAGCTCCATCCAGCCTGGCCATGAACACCTCCAGGGACAGGGTTCCTAAACATCCTTTGCATGTAGCTTTCAGTAGGAATGGCAAACTTTTCCATTGGTTTGCTGAGCTAAGGTTGAGTGAAAGGAAGATTTTTTTTTTTTTTTTTTTAAACTTACATTTCAGTTCTGTTTTTCTTTCCAGAAGTCACCCCTGTGGGCAAAATAGGCCCTGTTTTCTAATGGACTATTAGAAAACTTGGATTTGGGTAGTTAGAAGTATTCCTAACTGTGTAATTGCCATGGTAAAACTTTGCACAATTCTCTTTCTCTGTCCTGCCTGCTTTCCCGAGTGCTCGCTCACCTGTTGGGCTCCAGAGCTGATCAGGAGCTTGAAGTTCAGGCTTCTGGATCGCTGCTCCTCTGGCAGCCTGGGTCTCATGGCTCTAGGCACGTGGCCAAGCCTGGCTCCTTTGAAGCTGGGGCTCCCAGACTCCGTGAGCTCCCTGGCACTCTGTCTGCCTTGCTTGTCAGGCTCCAGGTACTTGGGGTGGCTTCTGAACACCTGAGACCATTGCAGTGAAACGTCGTTCAGCCTCGTTGACCCACGCTCTTGAATTCTCTCTTAGTTTTTCCTTCTGCTTCAGAATGAAAAGGGTTTTCAAGCTGGATCTCCACCCAAATGGGAAGGTGACTTTCCAGCTAATCCACAGTTTATGTCCGAGGGGGAGAAGAAGCTGTGGAGCATGATTTTGCTTAGGGTGTGGTTTTGGAGTTCTTGTTGTTGCTTTTCCAGCATTGGTATCCCAGCACAGTATCTTACTAATGTTAAGTATTGTTTAAAGAGAAATCATTTTCTTGCACAATACAAAGTTGTCTTAATTTATGTTGTTTAGAATTTTGTGTTTTGGATAGTTGTGATGGGACATGTATGTGAACAGAACAAGACTGGTGAAGTGGTATTGACTGAGCGAGTATAGGAGCTGAGTTGGGATGCTTCCTGTTCTCATCCTGGCTCTGACAGAGGATCCCTTAATATCCTCTGTTTAGTTTTCACGTGTAGAAAAAAGAAGGGTCACTTTGGATATCAATGTATGATATATGTGCTGGATCCCCTCCTGCTGCTCTGTCTCAGTTATGGCAGAACGTACAGAGAAGCTGATTGTCAGTCTTAAGCTTAATGGGCCCCTTGTCTGTTCTCTGCTGCACGAGAAAGTTCGGCAGTTGAACGAGCAAGGACTCGTGCTTTGCTTGCTGCATGATGCAGAGGCTGTCTTGGACAGGTCATCCTTCATGTCTTCCAAAGGGGCCAAATCCAGTTCACCTTCCTTGAGATTTTGGTGAGACTGAGCTAAAATCAGATAGAATAATGCGTAGTTTGTGTAATAGCTTTTCTTCTAGTTAAAGCAACTTAAGAAAATCTTCAGTGTTGTGGTAAACTAAATGTTTACAGTTGATCAGCTTCAGTTGTAGTTACAGGTTTATAAAGCTGTAGTGTTACGAAAAGTATTTTTCAAGGGCCATGAGGGAGAAGAGTAAGAGCTTTAAACACTTTAAGAAAAACTCTTCCATAGCAGTAATTGTGGCATAACTCAGTTGTTGTGAAAAGTGTTTTCCTTCCAGTGTTTTTCATCCTTTTCAAGCAAGGATGGTTATAAATGTCACTGATGCCCGTTTAGTGCCAGTCCTGTTTAGGACAGGCACATGTGACTGTGTGCATTGGCACATTCATGAAATCTGTTGCTTTCCCTGTTGCATAACATTGTGCAGTGAGAGTGTGTATTCCTGCCTATGCAAATGGGCTGATGGAGAGAAAGTTCCTTTTTCTAACCAGTCTTATTGCAGGCTGACAAACAGGTTATAAAAATAGAATAGAATTGAAAGCAACCACGGGGCAGACTCCTGAACTTGCTAATGTGTGCTGGGATGTCTCAGGCAGGGGGGAGAGCAAAATCTATTGTGTAAACATGAGCATGAGGGCTGAGAAGAAGGAAAGCACTGAGCCACAGTCTGCAGATTAGCCTTAGACATCTGCCTGAAGAGTTTGCACACTTTGACAAACTGTTTCAGGATTTCAGGGAGCGCTGTTAATAAAGCAGAAAGGTTTTGTATATGCCACTTTGTGAAATGCGGCTTCTGAAAGACGCTTAACTGCTTATTTCATTTTTATTGTCAGAGTAAATGACAGATAATTGTCAGACTGATGTCTGCACACTTGGCAGTAGGTCGGATTAGCCATCCTGCTCTGTCCCCTTGCTTTTTAGGTATAGATAAGGGTGGTTTTTAGATGTGACCATAGTAAGTGTATTGAGTAGTTTTTCGGCTTCTCTCATCTAAGTAAATGATTTTTGCTTTAAAATTAATATTCTGTACTTCACATCCTGTGCCATTATTGTTTCAGCACCTGTTTTGAGCTGTGTGTGAAGTGTTATTATCGATTTCAAGGGGATATATACCTGCTCTTGGGTTCTGTTTGTTTGGGTTTTTTTTTTTAATCTTGGTGGGGTTTGCCATTCTTTTCATTGAAGTTGATATCAAAGAATTTGGGTAGCTTGGAGCAGGCTGTGTTTCAGTTATGGCTATGATACTGATATATCTAGGTTATGATAGGAAGCTCATGCATATTCTTTTGTACTTAAATGGTTTCACTGCTGCATTTGACTTAAACACTTTTGAACTTTTTTTGTATATGGAAAAGCAGCGGTTGCTGCTCAAGCTTTACTTGTGAAGTCTTTTATTCTCTGGAAAATACTGACTTCCTTTCGGTTTTATCAGGCTGATTTCTCTCCCAGCCCCACCCCAAACTTGCTGCAGTTAGATAAAATAGTGCATTCTGGCATGTTTGGTTACAGAATATCAGTATCACTTCCCAGAGACCAACGAAATTTCAACACAATGAAAGTAGTCTTTCCTTGTGGTTTGGGAACAGAAGCTGTTGGGCAGCTCCTTTCCCATCTCCAGTACCTAATGTGGGGATAAGCATTTAAGCATGGCATCCTAAAAAGATGGAAAAGTAAAAAAAAAATTTCTAAAGGGGTAGCCTGTCTTGTCTTGCTGACGATGTGGGTGATTCCTTCCTTCCTGGCTTGAACTTTTTCTGGCAGAGTTTGTAGTTGGAGGGTCCCATTTTAAGCCATCGTTCACTTTTTTGTGTGTGTAAGCACTGCCAGAACAAGAGGACTTCGCTAACTGGTGACAGTTATTAAAGTTTTAAAGTAATTTGTTTTCTGGATTGGAAGAATAAAAATAGTGATTGTTCAGTGTGTAGTCTTGGACTTTTAGCTATATAAATATTGTGGTTGGCTCAGTTTCAGAGCTGAAGTGTGGAAATCAAATTACATAGTACTTGTAAGAGACTTTTGAATGAGTGAAGCTTTTCTAGGATTTATCTGAAATTCACTGTGAATTTACCAGTATTTTCTATGCAAGTCTCCCAGGGCTGTTCATAAAAGTGTTTTGTCCTTTACCTGTGCAGCGTGTCTAATGGGCATGCCTTCCTGTCTGCAGCTTCTTTCTTGGTCCGTACTGTAAAAAAAAAAAAAATTGAACATCTCAACAGCCTTAAAAATGATTTTTCAGTGTTCTGAATTCTTACGTGACTTACTGCTCCTCAAACCCAGCAATGAATCTACATCTACACAGCCCTGCAAAAACATTTCAGTGTGGTGTCTAAACTAGATTGTCTGGGGTGAGAAGTGTCTTTATTCTCAGTTCCATGTAGCCCAGACCCACACGTGGAGTTCAAATGAGGAACTGATTTTAGGTTTCCTGGGCTGGGTAGTTGTGACATGCAGGAAATCCTGGGCTGTTTGTTGCTGAGGGCTTTGTTTTGAGTGGGTGCTCTGGAGCTGTGGTGGTGGGACAAGCCAGCAAGGCAGCCCTGGGAGTATGTCCCTGAAGAGAAGGTGTTTAACCTGTTGGAACTGAGCCACGTGGGGTTAGTTCAGAAATCCTCCTGAAAGACAGAGATTCCAACCCTTCTGTGGCTGTGAAGGCACCGTGAGTCACTTGTGCAGGAAGGTGCAGTTGGGAAGCCAGGAGGAAGATCAGGGAACCATGGGGAATGCTAATTCAAACACCTCCTGGTTTTCCCTGTGTTGATTCTTATCTGGAAAAGGAGTATTACTGTGCCTGCTAGAGGGGAATTGTAATAGGGATTCAGAAAAGTTGCCTGGAAGCCTAACTGCAATTGAAGGGAGAGGGAATTGCATCAGCTTTCAGACCAGGGGATCTGCTGGTCCCACCAGAGACTTGTGAAATTAATGAATCTGCTGGGAAGGAGTATTTAAAAAACTGCCAGTCTTGGCCAAAGCTTATTCTCCTGCATGTGAAGCCCCTGTGCTAATTTTTGATTGTGGACTGCCACAAAGTAGCATAATTCATCAATTTCAATTTGAGATTATTATTATTATTATTATTATTATTATTATTATTATTATTATTATTATTATTATTATCATTATTATTATCATTATTATTATCATTATTATTATCATTATTATTATCATTATTATTATCATTATTATTAATGATGTCATGGTAGAAATCCCAGAAATTTGTTTTTTCCTGCTACTTGGGCCCCAAAGAAATATCCAAACAATGATTTCACAAGTTTTCTGATTTTGCTTTATTTTCTGTAAGTAAAAAGGTACAAATTCAAGCCTGGGCTTGAGTTTTAGATGAGGTTCTCTTAGTGGAATCTGTTCCCGTTTTTTTTGGCCAGCTTATTGGTGTGATCTGAAATTGCAGAGCATTCACTTGCTTCTAATCTTTTAGATGAAGTTTCTAAATGCAGTTTTGTCTCTTTTCTTGCAGTGATGAATGTTATAACAATTGAAGACTATAAGAGCACATATTGGCCAAAGTTGGACAGTGCCATAGATCAGCTTTTAACTCAGAGTCCTGGTGACTACATCCCTATTTCCTATGAACAAATATACAGGTAAGGAGATATTTTAAGTGCTGTGTTACTTTTTTTTTCTTCTTTAAAGTGAAATGTTTGTTTTATCTCTCAGCCTATGCATATGTCTTACTTTGTATCCTTGAGGAGGAAAGCGGGAATGTTATGTGAAATAAAGTATTGTTAAATGGTTGGAATGAATGGATAATAAATACGTAACTTGATGTCCCATGTTAACAGAAATAAATACTAAAGAATTAAAATTCATCGGTGCTTAGAGCACTAACATTACAGTGAGCTCCACCACAGTTCCTTAGTGTAGTATATTAAGAAATTGTATCAAAGACTCAACACCCCTTCCTTCAAAGGGGGTTTGCTTCCAAATCACACTACTGCTCCAGACCAAAGTGCTGAATGTATTAGAGACCTGGCAGTGCCTGGAGAGATTTACTGAAATGGAGACTTTTGTTCTGTAGGTACTGGTAAATACTCAGGCTGCTGGTAAATAGGATGGAAACCAGGTGGCTGCTGCTGCATTTTACTGGCCAAGGTGCTGTTAAACCCGCTGGCCCTTGCCAGCGACACAGCCAGTAGCACTGCTGAGTTGGTTTTCTGTAGCACAGTGTTGCACTCTGTGGAATAATTCTGCCAGCTCAGTCACTGACTGCTCTTCTGAAAGCCTTTCACCTCTGTTGTCTCGTGCCCACTTGCTCTGAGCCACTTCATCTCTGTGGTTTCAAACTTTGGATTAGGGAACCAGATAAAAGAAAGTCGAGTGTTCAGTCTTTCCTCTTAGTTCCAGTTGAAAACTTTATTAAACTTCCTCTTTCCTCTCCAAACTTTTGGAACTGCTATTACCAGGACTCAGATATCATCGTGTGTATAAATAATTAGAGGGTCATTTGAATTGAGAGAGACAGCTTCAGTGCAGGCAATCAAAATCCTTTCCCAGTTTGAAATCGCCCGTGTGCAAACAGTCTTCAGTAAGACTTTAAGCAACATCTCTTGAAAGTCATCTCTGACATAAAGCAAATGTGCAGCATTAATGGTTTAATACCTTAAATAGATCTGCACCTACTTATGGTTTGCAGATACCTGCAGTTCATCCTTGTCACCTTTTTACTCCTCAGAAGTTTTATTTATTGAATAAATGATGGGTATGGGGTTTCTCTTAGATAACCCCTATAAATCTGGGACACCTGATGCAGGACTGTACCGATGCACTATGGCATGTATTTTACTATTACTAAGAGAGAAGATTTTCTATAGTGTTACTAGGAAAGCTGGCATGTCAATTTTCTTTTAAAAATTACGTCTGACTGTAATTATTATGACACAGCCTCTTCCAATCATAAGATTGATTTTTATTTTTATTTTATTTTAATATTTTTAGGCTGTTCCTTTGATTGACTGACAATCTGGACAAGATAGGTTGTGAAGGGAAGGAAAATTGATTTTGTTTTTAATTGAGTTTAATAAGGATGCTTGCTTGGATTATTATTGAGAGTCTGTAGCAGACTGGGAGTTTAGATCCTCTCTGCTTCTAGAACTAGAATAACAGACTAAAGAACTATGTCAGTTCTTCAGTCTGAAAAATGGGATGTTTCTTGAAGTAGTTCAAACAGCTGCATATATGTATTTTTTTTTTTTTTTAAAGTAAAACTGAAGTGAAAATACAGTGTGGTTTTTTGGTCATTTTTGTGCTGAGTAAAGGACTTGAGGTTTTCATAATGCAAACTCAAAATACATTATTAGATACCCAGACAATTATATTTGCCATGGTCAGTGATACCTGTAGTGTCTACTCCCCAGCAGTGAAAGGGAGGAGATAGCTTCCAAGGTATACTTCCTATGGATCAGTTTACCTGCAAGGTATCAAAGTGTCAGTAATGGGTGTTTTCAGCTTTGAGTCCAAGCCTGCCTGTGCATAGTCACTTCCTGTTATAAAATGTTGGATATCCTGGCAGAGAGATGTGAGGGAAACTTTGAGATGACGAGAAAGTGGACAGGTTGTACTTCTGGCAGCCTCCACTGGCTCCCAGGCACAGGGCAGGCAGTTTTCTGTTCCTCAGGACAACTTAGAGATACTGGATATTCATCCCTCTAGTGCTCAACTTCCAATGTCCTTCTGGGGTCTTCCTTTTCCTAAGGTGTTTGGTGTTTGTTGTCTTCTTCTGGGTATTAGCTGGGTGACGATGATTCACAGGATCAGCCCACAATCAGGAACTGAAAACGGGATCTTACAATGGGGAAGGAGCCTCTAAATAGAAGAGAACACAAAAAATAAGATGTAAAGACACCCTGCACGTACATACGAAGACTGGTGTTTGATTACAGACTGGGTTGCAGAAGTAGGTGCAGCAATAGTATGTGTAACACTAAGCAGAAGTGTACTTTATATTTCAGTTTGTTACATGCAGATGAAGCAGTCAGCTTGTGGCTGTAGCTGGTTAGTTACGGAGCAAACAAACGTGGGGCCATTTGCTGTGGTTACCCACGGGCTGATTTGTAAGAGATCACAAAAGCCACAGAATTGTCCTGACTGTTTTGAATTGCACTGTTAGGAGAGCTCATTGTAAGTAAAAATGAGGTCGGGGAGGGGGAATGGGATGAACACCCTTGAGCTTCCAGAGACGTAAGAGTCTGCTGGAGCTTGGTCCAAGCTTAGGACTGTATTTAAAAGTTCAGTAATCACTCAGTTAACTCTGTTATCCTCTAAATTGCAACTGGTACAAATGATTTTGAAGTCTGTTACCCCCTTTGCAAACTGTCGTAAGTTCACTGTTTGTTCCTGTCTTTGTTTCTGCAGTTGTGTGTATAAGTGTGTATGCCAGCAGCATTCGGAACAGATGTATAGTGACCTAATAAAAAAGATAACTAACCACTTAGAGAGAGTCTCAAAGGAGCTGCAGGTAAGAAGCTGCACAATGTAATTCTGTCTTTGCTGGGGTCTGGGACTGTGTCAGAACAGCATGTAGGTGGCCTGTGGAGGAGGTGGCCATTAAGACTGATTTACTGTAGGTTACTAAACTGGGCGCTACTTCATTCACTATTGGGCTGTCAGAATACCAACTGCTAGATCCAGCTGCATGCACTGCCTTAGCCTTGGTGACCTGAGCCATGTGCAGAGCAGTGGCTAAACTTGAAATGTAATATAGAATCAAAGCCTAGAGAATGGGAAATCTGCAGCATAATCTGGGATGTAAATACTTCAACCAAACGGGATTTGTGCACATGGGATGAATGTCTGCCATTGCTGTGTAAGGCTGTGGAAACTAGTTACAGCTCTTCTGCACCACAAAAGGGAATATATAAAGGAAAAAAATAATTAAATACAGATTGCGAAATAAAAATTAGGAATTACTGCTTATCAAGTTTTGTGTTACAGTTTATTCTGCATTTTTCTTGCCTATCTCTAGATGTCAGTGGTTTACAGCAGTCCTAATACTTGTATATCTGTATCCTTGTCTGCATCTTGTTTGTGCATCCATGATTGTTTGCATGTGTGTTCCTTGTTGAATGTTCCTTTTAGGCTGGAATCTCCAGGCATGTATGTGAAATTGTTATTGCTGTAGCAGCAACACTGTTTGATTTTTCCCTACAGCTTTTGTCATTTCTATAACAGATGTTTGAGTTCTGTACTGTCTTGTAGTGCATGAAGCAGAGATGCCAAATACAAAGGAACCCTAAACTACAGCAGCTCCCTCAGTGATTCTAACACATTGATAATTAATTTCTGTCAGTCAAAAGCAGTCTTACTGCTTCAGGTACTTCTGGCTAAATGTGCATTCCCACAGCACTGTGATCTCTCTCATGTCCTTTTGGTTTTTTCCTCTTACGACTTTCCTTATAAAGAAAAATAACCACCCAGCATGTAATAGGCATGGTGTTTGACTGAAATATCTTGAGCTAGGTGCTTTCTTCTTTTCTCTTTTGCGTTCTCTTTGTTCCTTATGGAATGACAACCTCACTGTTCTGTAAAAATGGGTTAGAGTAGATGAACATAGTATTTAAAATAAAGCCTTTCTTTGGTTCTGCTGAGCTGGTGCAGCCTGTACGTTTTTCTTGCGAGAACTATGATTCATTGCAGCTGTACAGGTTTGGCCAGTTCTTCTGATACATCCCATGGTAAAATACTGCATTACTTTGCTCTAAGTTTGGGAATACCCCAAATTCTTGACTCTGGGTTAGTCCTTCATTGTTTCCTCTGAAGTTCCCAAACTGAGGCAGCTCATTTTAAAGTTTGCTTTAGCACATATGAGCGTTAAATGCTTCTGCCTGAAAGCAAGGCTGCCTTCTGAACATCAGCCTGTTGAAAGAATAATTGAGACAACTGTTTAGTGCAATCTCTGTCTTGCAAAAGGCTCCTTATGTAGGTTAGACACACCTGTAGTATAACATGATACCATCTTTGAGTGTTATTATGTGAGTTTTGTCTGATGTGAACATGACTGCTTTTGGAGGGTAAAGATCTTTTTTGAGCTGCTGGAAGTAAAATTCATGTGCCTCAGAAAATTGTTCCCCAAAGAAACATTTAGCTGTGGATTGTGAAATTTACTTTTAAGAAATTACTTTACTACAGTGTATTTTATTATCCTGATACTTCTTTGATCTTAATACGTTTTGGTGACATTCAGTCACTCGGGATTTAAGCTGAAAATGCAGTTCCAGATCTTTAGCAGCAACAACAAATTACTTTGTTGGTTGCTAGGAAGTTTCTGGTTCACACAGGCAAACAATAAAAAACCCTATATAAGTGACTTCTTTTAATGCATAATATGTGGTATTTTGCTTTCTCTGACATGAACTCATTCTACCTGCCAACAACATTTAAGTGAATTGGAGAGTTCTGTTTAGTTGGCAAGGTGTGTCTTGATGCAAGATAAATATTTTTTTTTTAAGTGCAGAGATGCAAATGTAGCCCAGCAGGAATGCTGGTTTGTGTGAGAAAACACGATTATAACTGAACTGGCAGGCAAAAGCAGTGTCTTTTTTCTGGACAAGCCAAGCAACTTCTTTGTGTAGAAGTGTAACAATTTAATGGCAAGTGGGTTGCAGAATATCTGCACGGAACCAGCGTGCCAGAGCGAGCTGTTTCCTACCGGAATTACACGTCCACAGCAGAAGCAGTAAAACTCAGATACCAAACAATAAAAGTGGGAGCATCTCAGGGGACCAGTCAGACTTGCTCTTGCACGGATCTTACTGGAGTTTGGCTTCTTTCTGTGGGGCATTCACTGCAGAAGCTCCCTATACATGTATTTATTCACACACCCCCAAACCGTGTGTGTAGCTCTCAGCTGGCCCCAGCTGGAGTCAGCAGCGTGGTGGCACTCGGGTGTCCTGGGCTGGATGTCCCAGGAACTGGGCTTTGGCCCCGTGGTCACACCAGGACACTCAAACAGTCCCTGGTCATCCCATGTGACTTCTGCCTTTCCGGACTGCAGGACCCCTCGTGTAGTGTTGGTGTGCGTTTATCTCGTGCATTCCTGGAGGTTTGCTCTGCAGATTTTCACCTCAAAAAGGTTTTTTTTCAGTGGTGGCAGAGATGATGAGGAAAAGTGGATGGGCTGATGTATTCCCTCCATGTCAGATGCTGGGGGAAAAACAGTGAGTGGTGCTTGCTCAGTAATATTATGTTTAGATGAGATGAATTGTTTGTCACCAGGCCATCAGCTTTTTGATAAGGGGCCTTCTATATTCCAAGACATGTCTTCTATATTCCAAGACATTTCTAGCTCCCTCATTATTATGTCTGTAAGTAAATAATCCTCTCTTCAGACTGTTATGGAGAGACTCAGAACAAGGATTGCCTTCTTTCCCTGCAGTCAACGTCTGACCAGCTTCTCTGCGTTAGTTAAGACTGAGTTTTGCCATGTGGAGCTTTCAGTAATTGAAAATTAAATTTCCCTAATTCTTGAGATGATTGGAATTTGGGATTTTGTTTGCCTAAAATAGAAATGTGTGGCTGCAGAAGACACAAATTAACTTGTTTCCTGTTGTCTTGGTCGGTGAAGTATACAGGCAGCATACAGATGATTTTTCTAAGATGCTTTATTTGGAAACATTTTATTGATAATAGACATCATTCATTATGTTGTGGTTCAAAACAATGTCAGCTGTTTTTGTGGGTAAGTGCTGAGTCATTCAGATGTATGAGGTAGGGTGGATACACAGGCATATGCTTTTAAATTCAACATACTTCTCTTTAAAAGTAATAAAACTGTGTTTGCATTAGGCACTAATGTTTCTGGCTTAACTTGTTCCTTTGTACTCTGATAAAGTAATTTAAAATCAAGTACTCTACCCATTACATACCTCTTCAGCAAAAGACACTGGAAGGTACTCAAAGCATTGATGATCAAAATGCACTGTGGCTTTGAGCTGGCCTGTTACAAAAGTAGCTTTTTTTTTTGTACAAGTGCAGTGGAATATTCTCATTTTAGTTAGAATAATTTCAGAACTTCCTTTACAAAATGACTGAGAGCTGAAAACCTGTTATTTGTCATGTTGCACCTTTTTTTATTTAGATAAAAGAGAAAAAGGGATCTATTGTTTTCTGTTTGTGGTGGTGGGTTTTTTTATTATTAAGAACTGTATTTTTTTACGTATTTTTTTACAATGGACATGACTGAACTGGTGTTGGTAGATACCAACTGCTGTTGGTAGATAATTTGCATGTCTGCTGTTTGGCCCCAGGACCTGCAGTTTTAGAGTCTTTGTTGTGCAATGCCAGCAAGTTTTCCTGCCTGATATTAATCCTTACAACTTCTCAGCCTTCTGTCTTGTCAGCTCTCAAACCCGTCAGTGCAGTGTATGAAAATACTATCTCTCCTGTTGTTTCCTTGGGACAATATGCAGTGGAGTCAGGTGTTGGGAATAAGTGTTTTAGGATGCTCAAAGAGTCACTGGAAAGGTATTGGAAAAAGAGGGTTTAATGTCAAAGTGTGACTAAGTTCATTGGCAATGATCACTCTACCCACTGCTGCAGGGGCAAAGCACACAGAGAAAAATCAGTCAATGAACAAAAATGATCTGTGTGGAGGCTGGGGATAGGAAAAGGGTAAGGAGAAAAAGGAGTAAGGCAGACCCTCCCTTCAAGTCACAGCATTCAGAGTGGACCTCCTTGCCAAATTTAGCGTCAAACTTGACCAACAGTTTAGGTCCAAGTATAGCAACCATGAGAGTTGGCTGGCTCTGAGAGGCCCCAGGCAGAAGGAGGTGCAGCCCATGGTGGTCCTGGAGAGCTCAGAGGGGGGTTAACCACCACATCAGGTTCCTGGCAAAGCCACGCCACTACTCTGAGGACTGCCAGATCTGTGGGAACGGAGTTCCTGGGAACAGGTCGCTGTCAGTTGTCATCTGTTTTCAGATACAGGTTAGCAATATCTGTGTGGACAATCTGTCCCTTCCTTGCCTTGCCTTGCCTTTTCCTTTCTTATTTTCTGTCTCACATTTACTTTCCTCTTGTCCCCTGTGATTATATGGAGTTTTCATCCAGTGGAGAGGAGCCTGTCATCTCCTGCCTCTACTCTTTCTGAAGCACTAATCTGATTCATACAAGTGCCTTATTCCAAACTTCAGATGAGGTTCTCAGCTTCCTTACAAACCGTTGTGTAATGAAGCTGAAGTGTCTTGTCATGCCTGTGAGCTTTGTATGTAGTCAGGGTGGTAGAAAAACGTATCCAGGTAGTGCTTTGAGGGACTGGTAAAACTGAACCTCTCCCTGGGGGCAGTTACGTACTGGGCACCATCTCATAGCAGTTCTTGATATTCACACTTTATTTTACTCCAGATTGTTTCATAGGTGTATTTTTCTTTCCTTCCAAGATACACTGCTGATTACATTACCTTTCTGTAGTGCTGTATTGTAACTGAACAGTTATGCCAGTCTGTAAAATACAGCTTTTGATAACAGAGTTTGTGGCTGCTTTTTGTGTAAACTTAGTAAATAAGATTGCTAATAAAGGTATGATTAGACTTTAGTCGTGTACTTACAGGAAGCCAGGTTATTTGTTCCTTTTAGGTGAAGAAGCCCATTCTTATTACGTTGTGTGGGCTCAGTCTGACCTGGTAGCTAAGCAAGAAATATAGGGAGCCTGCTTCACAAGTCATGCTCATCTCTTGGAGCATAGAAGTAACACTGAAATCAGCTCTTGTTAATTTGAAATTAGTTGATTCCTTGAAATAATTTTGAAAGTTGAAGCAGTTTCTCAAAGACTTCTGTAGAAAACAAATCTGCCTCCTCTATGTTCTGCCTTTAGAGAAGATCAGAAATAGAGGTGGCGAATGGAAATTGAGAACTTGCAATTCCTGGCTCTTCATACCAATTATGTAAATCATTGGTGTTTCTTAGAGTCCTTTTGGGTCATCTGTGAATATCAACAGTTCATTTTTCAAAGAGGGGACTCAAACTGGACATTTATCTGGTCCATAGTATTTAAAAGGGAAAAAAACCTCTTAACCATTCAGAGCTCTAGGCATTTATCCATCAGTTTTGCTGGGAGAACATTGGTTAATTGTGTGAGAAAAAAGTCTTTACTGCTGTGAACCACAGAGAACTGAATCAGATCAAATTTGAGCTCAGATGGCAGAAACAAGAGGCATTAGAAATGTTTGTATCTTCCTGTGTGGCCATCAGAATGTTGGCTTCCGAACTGAAGAAGATGTAGGGGTCACCATATTGCCAGAATTGCCATTAAAAATGACATTGCCATGAGCAAGCTAACCTGAGAAAGGCATCCTTGCCTGCAGCCTTTTGGAAAGGTTTGTATTCCTGCAGCTCTGGGACTGCAAGGCCTGATGCAATTACAGAAAGATGTAAGGAAATACAGCACAAAATAATATGCATTTGCTAGATGGAAAAGCTTCTGGAGATTCCTTATGACTAAACAGAGTTGTGATGGTCCTTAGATACAATGTCTTTTGTTTGACAAAGGTGTAGAATGGAAAGGGAAGCATGGCCTCCATGAGCTGACCTGCTGCAAGACAGTTAGGTGAGGGTGCGTCGTGGTGCTGTACAGGTGCTGCAAGCTTTGAACAGGTTTGGGTGCCGGCTCCACTGGGAAGACACAGTCGGCCTTTGCATGGATTGTGCTGGAGTGTGATGGCTGGGTTTTGTGAAAGATTTTAATAATACCCGTGTCTGAGGAGGGAGACCTGGGCATCACATGTATTGCAAGGCAAGGGAAACAAATTTTCTTGAGAAAGAACAAAGACTAGTTTAGAAGAGTCAAACCAGCTACATGAATAACAGGTTGATTTGTGTAGCCAGAGCCATTCCCCCTTTTCACTTGGCAGGCGTGGGAGAGATGCTGCAGCACATGGGCTGGCATTTTGGCAGTGAGCCTGTTCCCAGGAAAATGGGACTGCCCATTCAACGTAGGAGTGTAAGCTTTCCTGAATACATTGCTGATTGTGCCAGAGGACTATTCATAAACAGATTAACTTTGTGTTCCTCAAGCACTGTTGTCTCTGTTTCTTTCTTGTAAGCTGTTTCTGAGTTGTGTTGAGCCAGCAGCACGTCTTCTGATTTCATTCATGTGTTCAGTTAAAGAGTGATACTCAAACTGTTTTTCAAGCTGAAAAAACCCACATCTTTTCCATGTATCCAGTGTCTTGACCATAAGTTCATTGAAATGCCTAGATATTAGATTTCAAATAGGGAAAGGGTAACTTCGTATACTGGATTTCCAATTGCTTGTTTTGTTTGACTATGTCTTATCTTGCATCCTTTCTCAAATGTGTTTTCTTGCTACTTCTCATTTCTCTTGGTGCTGAGATGTCCCCTGTGATGTGTAAGGAGATTTAATATCAGCTTTTAAACAGCAACCATAGTATTTCATGCTAAGAAGTAGTTGACTAACAGCCAAGCTGAAGATGATAAGCAAATGCAACTGTATCCTAGTTTGAGGAACCCAACTTCAGTGCTCCTGTGGGCAGACACATAATTGTTACGGGAAAACTGTTCCTATCACTGTGAGTGGCAGGTGAGAGCAGATGTAGGAGAGGATTTAAGCTGTCTCCCTGTATGGAATGTCTTACACAAACAAACAGACTGAAACACACCAAAAACCAACAAACAGACAAGAAAAGCCCCCCCCAAGCCTGAAATAACATTTTGATAGAATTGAGGAGGAAGAGCGAAGGAACGAGGGATCCTCTTCCTTCCTGGAAAACCTCAGGCTAGCAGTGTGTATTTTTTCTTTCTTTGAATGGCTTCTGTAATTACATCCCTCAGGTAAGATAGGAGTAGATTTAGAGACTTAATAGTTGCTGGGGAGTTGTAAGAAGTAAATATCGTGCTTAATTCTGACCTTCCCCCTGTAATTAAAAACAGCTGAATGTATGTGTTCTCTTTTTCTGGACCAGGAGTGAAAAGTGTCAGCTAAGCAGTTGAGGGGTTTTTTTGGTTTTGGGTGGGGTTTTTTTGTTTGTTTGGTGTTTGGGGTTTTTTTGGGGGTTTTTTTGGTTTTGTTTTTTTTTTTTTTTTTTTGGTTTGTGTTTTTTTTTTTTTTTNNNNGGTTTGTTTGGTTTGGATTTTTTTTTTCTTGTAATAGCTATAGCTGAATAAGTAAAGATTTTAAATGGAAGCTGTGCTCTACTGGTGGCCATTTAATAAAAAAATTGCAGCAACTTCTGTTTACTCATTAATTTGATGCCATGCACTGCTCTTTAGTTTATAAAATTCAAGTAGTTTATAAAAAGCTAATCCAGTTACTGTATTATAAATGTTAGTGTAGAGATGTGGAAGAAAGTTCCTGTGCCCAAACAAGTAACTGATTTCAGTCTGGCAGTTTGGAGCAGCTGTACAGTAACACCGTGATGAACAGAAGCAGATGGTTCTGTTCCCCCCCCACAGATTATGATAGATCAGAGATGAGCTGTGAAAATACCATTGATTTCTCTCTGGCTTGGGTATTTTGGTAGTTTACAAGTCAAGCAATAGTTGAGGAGAGTTTGATTGTCAAACTTGGGTTTTTTTTCCTTCCCTGTTAGTGGTTTCACTGTCAAGGCTTGACATGAAACACGATCAGGAGAATAAAACTGAAAGGTGCCATTTCATGCTGATAAAGCAGTTAACACCATAATTTCTGTTTTGCAGAGGTTAAAACCAGGGCCTGATGTTTGCCTGACACTAGTGAGTGCTTCCTCTAAAGCTGTCAGGACCTTTCTTAGGTTTTTGTTTTTTTTCTTTATCCAGAGCAGTTGTTTCCACTTGGTTGCAAGGCGGTGGTGGTGGTAACAGCTTCCAGCTATCCTTCCATTAAAGCTTTGACTCTGGAGGTCATTCTCTGGAGGCAGCTGGGTATGCAGTTGTTGTCCCCTCATAAAGTGTCTCTCTTACTGGGAAATAGGCTTTGTGAGGTGAGCTAGCAGAGTTTTCATCTGCAGTGGAGGAAAAAGATATGAGTCCTTAATGTCCCTCATAAAAAGAGTGGCAGACTGAGGGGATACATTGCCTCCAGTCTGTTCATGGGATTAAATCACACACTGCCCAGACAGCTTCTGTCTCTGTTTTTTTTTGTTGGGTTTTTCAGTTGTTTTGTTTTTCCTTTTTAAATGAGAAGGGCAATCTATCAGTGAGAGAAGAGTGGTGCACTGTGTCAGGCTATGGTCTCCTTTTGTCTGACGTGTTCTTTGAAGTAGAATTTTCCTTTCTCTTTAATCTTAGAAGCTGTGTGCCGAGTCTTTACAAATCCAAGGGTATAACCATATTTAAAGTTGAGGTTGAAAAGGAGTGAAGCAGGAATACATACTGCTTAGAAATGCAGATTTCATTGCATGTTATTTGCAACAAATTATATATGTAATTATATATGAAAGGGAGTCCTTGGAGCTCATAGCTACTTCTATACATTGTTGGCATTTTCAGCTAAAATTTGTTTGGCCACCCCTGAGAACTGCATCTGCAAAAAGATTAAAACCTTATGATCAAAATGAGGAATAACCATATATAACCTTTGGCAACTGCATATGGAATAATGCTCTTTATTCCTTTGCCAGTTTTGCTTTCCTTTCTGAACTGTCTGCTCTGTATTGGTGTTTGCTGTGAAAATTACCCACGTGTTCATTAAGCATATTAAGAAGGTAGGCAAAAGAAGCTAATTTAAAGGCAAAAAACCCCTTTCATAGATTTAGAATACTTAATAGAGCAAAATATCAACATAAATTTTAACTGTTCTTTTAGGGCCCCTGGTGAATGTCCATACAAAGGCCAAAAAATCTGCTCTGTGAAGATAGCTAGAAGTTCTGATACGATGGTTGAGGTGCAGCTAAGCCTCGAGTGTTTTTCACGCCACAGATGCTTTGGATTTAGGAAAATCTTTGGGCTTGTTTTCTTGCAAGGTCCCAGTTTCTGCTGTATTCTCTTTCCTCTGTAGACTTGGTGAATGTCAGAGGGGAAGACAGTTTTGCTCCTCATTAGCCAGCAGCACCTTGCCCTTGGGTGTGCTTAGGTGTCTGTGTGTCTGTGACAGCAGGACCTCAGGCAGCCACCGAGTCCCTCTGAAAAGACCAAAGCTGTGGCTGTGGGAGAGCACTTCTGAATGCTGCAGTGCAGCTCCCCTGCATGCCTCCAGATAAATATTGTGGCACAAACAGTGGGTAGCGCTTCCCATTTTTCTCCTTCCCTTCTCAATTTAATTCAGCTTGCTGCAGACCTTTTTAGCTTCCTTATCTCCTTCTTTGGGAAATAGGGTATTGCACACAGAAAAGAGCTCTACAAAGCCTATCATAAAGTTGGCACGTTCAGGTTTTGCGTAGCAAAGCTTTGCCTGGGGCTCCGGGGTAATGCTGTGTGTGGGAGCACAGCAGGAGACTTTCCTAGGCCTGACCTGGAGCGCAGGACTCTGGGTGCAGAGCTCTGTCTGAAGATCTTGCTTCTTCATAGTCCCTCCAGCTCAGTACCCTGAACACTTGCCTTGCCTTAGGTGACCCAGCAAAAATGTAAAAGTGTGTCCTTTCAGATTGAAAAGTGTGGAGGACGGTGCTCCCTGGAGCTGAAGGCTGTCCCACCTGCCAGCTCTAATGTCCCCTTCGGTGGTGGAGGAAGAGCTCGGGGGGTTGGAGCACACACTGCAACACTTGCTCAGATTTGGGTAGGGATTCCAGGTATGACAGGGAGTGCTTTCTAAATGAAGGGCTGAGCTTTGGTAAGTGTTTTTATTTGCAGGTGCTAAATGCTAGTTTGTTACAGAAATCCTGTGTTTCCTATTGAATGGACCTGGTGCTGGGCACTGACACAGTCCTAGGCAAAAACCAGTTACTGAGGGAAGATTGGTTTGCTGGAGGGAGTTACAGAAACTCTGGAATGATGTGTGGCTTGCTTTGTGTGGACGTAGTGTACCGAATACTTCGTAGTTCTTTGAGTTTGCTGTGGAAGCATAGCCCATGCTGTTCCAGATCTTTCTCTTGTTCGAATTACAACCTGACTTTTATGGTTTCTTGCAGGCCAGCCCTCCAGATCTCTATATTGAAAGATTTAACATAGCTCTTGGACAGTATATGGGAGCATTGCAGAGCATTGTGCCTCTTTTCATATATATGGTAAGTTTTAGAAAATTCTTTTCAAATAAATATGTCCGTACATAAGATGCTGAAAGTGAAAAGAATAAAATGCAGCTGTAATGATTTTTGACATGTGAAACACACGACGTTATGATTCATGCCTGGTGTTGCTACCTGCCTAACAGTACTGATCAAATTGTATGAGGAGAGGAAGGGGAAGCTGGGCTTTTTAAATGGAGAGTTTTGCAGTTCATTTCTGCCCTAACAATTCTTTCCTGGGAGTAGGAAGAGTGGTTTTTATTGTGATCAGGAAAAAAAGCCATCCCAAATAATTCATCATTTATATTTTCTTGAACAGACATAACTTATTGGCTTGTTATATTTTGGCTTCTCAGTTTGGGCAGATTATGGAGATGATTATTTATTGCTTTTAAATAGCATAGATTCAGACAAGACAGGAAGAAATGTATCTTGGAGATGTCTTTGTCACTTCGTAAAACAATTTAGAGTGTTGGATGGATGAAGACAAAATTATGTTCATAGCACTGTCAGGAATACTTGGAGAGGTTCAGAAACCATGGTTTATAAGAGTTTTTGTGTTGATTTTTTTAGTTTATGAAGTCTTTTATACCTCTGAAGGTGTTTATAATTTGCATTTTTTTTGTCAAAGTGCCAAGACGTGTATTGGTTAGGGGGTTTTCTGTGGTAATGAATAACTTAAGCTTGAAATTTGTCCTCTCTGGAACTGTCCTTGCATTGGCCTCACTTAGAAATAATTAAAAAAAATATATTTGTTGGGAAAGAAACTTTTTTTAAAAAAAAATTAACTGATTTACATAAGTAAACCTCAAACTCTTCAAAATTATTCTGTTTGGTAGTTTCTCAGAGTTTGGGAAGCAGTATCTTTTAGAAGGATCTCCTACCTTTCAGTGAATTTAGGTAGCTTGCTTGAAATCCAGTTGCTCCAGCATGAATTTTAAGCTGAGGGATGTGTTCCTCTGATTTTTTAATTGTTCTCTTGCTTCCTGTTGTGAAATGCTGGGAAAAACTAGAAGAGACTTTTTTTTCCCTATTGCATCCAGATATTTTTGGATGGTACCCACTTTGTGACCTGTGTGTACCTAACTTGTTTATTGCAGGCTGGTGTTTTAAGTGACCTCATAATTTAATATCCACTTGCAGATGGAGATGAGCTGTTCAGGTGTGTACTCCATTGAATGCTCCTTTCTGTGATGTTCTTCCATCACAGAAGTCAAAATTTTTCCCTCACAATTAAGACTGCAGTGGCTAATATTGAAAAAATGTTCATGACAGACATAGAAACAGGTGGGTTTTATCATTACAAGGTTTTTATATATGACCAGATGAGGTATAATTGTCAGATAGGTTTCCATATCTTTTTTTGTAGGCAGTTATGATGAGGGGTTTGTATCTTCAGGTGAGGAGTGCTCTGTAGCCCATTGTTTATATTAGAGTTGGAGTCTGATACCTGAACATAGTAAAAATGATAAATGAGTAATAAACAGACCTGTAAAATGAATAGCCAGATAATGGTTTTCTTTTTAATTTGAGATTAAAGGAGAGTGAAAGTGCTCTATCGTTTGAAAGGAATGCTTCCTTGAAGCATGACGAGTGATCTGTTCAGGCTGTAAAACTTGTGCCTGCAAACACTTTATCATTTAAGTGGCTTAGTCCAAGTTAGACCTGAGAGTTATCATAGAATAGTTTGGGTTGGAAGGGACCTTTAAAGGCCATCTAGTCCAACCCCCCTGCAGTGAGCAGGGACACTGTCCCCTAGACCAGGTCATACCACCTTCGGTGTCTCCAGGGATGGGGCATCCACCACCTCTCTGAGCAACCTGTGCCTGTGTTCAACCCTCATTTAAAAAAATTCTTCCTTCTATCTAGTTTAAATTTACCCTCCTCTGGTTTGAAACCATTACCCCTGGTCCTGCTACTACATGCCCTGCTAAAAAGCCTGTCCCCATCTGTCTTACAAGCCCCCTGGAATCAGAGCTGTGACTTGCCTCTTAGTTCCTGTTGCCAAACACAATGCTGATTTGGCTCAGCTGTGTAGCTGGTTTATAAGGCTAATGTCAAATTAACTTTCACTGAAATAAGTTATTAATCAGTGTTGTGCATGATGTGGAAAATATCTCTGAAGAAGTCAGGATGAAAAATGTGTGTCTCTCCTAGTTTTTTCTGTAGGCGTTTGCAAGTACTTTTATGTACAGATACTCTTAAAATCTTGCATTGTAGTGTCCAGTCAAGTTTTCTCTCCTACAGCAGCAGCAGTTTCCTCTATTTGGACAAAAAAATACAATTAAAAAACAACTGCAAGAGGTGAAAGCCTAATTGCTCTACAGTATAAATTACAGCTTTGCAGTTACTTTAATAGGTACTTTCAATGCATTTTTAAGTGAGGAGGACTAAGTTGTGGAACTCTGCCTTTATATCAGAGGTGGCAGAGCTTTCCTTTTCCTTGATTGCTTTAATCAGGAGTTTCCAAGGCTATTGAATTGAACTTCAGAACTTTGTTCTGAAAGAATAATTACGTTGCTGCTTCAGAAATCTTTTAACATGCATTTAAGTAATTTAAAATCTGTGAAGCTGAGGAAAAACTACAGCTGTTCTGTAGAACTGGAAGATGCCATAGCATTTTGTGTTAGGCTTAGTCCTGTGTGTTGGTAGCAGCAGCAGCACTTTCCTCTCCTTTCCTGCTGTGGACCAAACCGTCTCTTGAATGGTGGGAGTACAGGAAAGGGGATTCTAAGCCTGGGTGTAGATGGTGAGCAGGGTGTGTTTCACAGCTTACTTTGGGGGATGGCTGAGAGGGCTGACCTTGCAACTGAGGGACTTTTCTTCTTCCTTCTTTTGCTGGGAGCACTTTCTCCTTTCACATGGTAATAGATATTTTTTTTCCAGTCTTTTGCTGCTACAGCAGACTTTTCAGAAAAGCATGGAGACCTAAAGTACTTTTGTCCCTCTAAGATTCTGTGGGTTTAGGCTCCTTCAAAAGTTCTGGAATGTAACAGAAGATAAAGCAAATTAAGCTGGAAGTACACAGTGCTTTATTCCTAGAGAATAATTGTTTGCTTTGTAAATGTAAATGAGGCTATTCTGGATGCTTAGAGATTGTAGCATAATCACATTATGCTACACACATAAATGAATAAGAACCATATTCCCACTTCAATAAAAATTAAACCCACCATTTAGATAATATATTTTTTCTTACAGATTCTCAATTGCTCATTTTACTTAAAGAAGTAGAGGAAAATCTGTTATCTTGGTGCATTATATGAGCTTAACATTTGTGAGCACTGTGGTTTTAGGATAGTTAAGAATTTTTTCATTGCCTCTAAAACATTATTATTCTTACTGGGTGGTATTGCACTTTGTTGCTTATCAGTTAGAGGGCATTTTGTGCATGTCTGTAAACACAAATAAATGTGAAGATGTGGATATGGATGAGATGATAAGCACTCCTATATACTGATTTTTCTCCTTTCAAGTATTTATTGATCTCCTCTTAATAATATTAACTCAGTTATATCTTCTAAGATTTGCCAGATTGCTTTGTGATACGGTGTAGAATTATTTTGTAGAATAAGTGTTTGTATCATACCTGGCTTTCTCAGTTGTTGGTGTCTGCTACCCTTTTACCTGTCACTTAGACCTTTAGGTGACTTGAGACATTTTTTAAGAAATGCTGGCACAGCCTGGTACTGGCATGTCATACAGAAAATGTTCCTGGTTTTCCACTGACAAGAATGGGGAAGGTGACAGCTCTGCTGCCATCTCCTTTCAAGCAGTGTGGATTGGAAATGGTGTACTTGTGTTAGATGATTTTTTCATTGTCTATTTAAACTCACACAAGTGTACCATCTTTTTGGAAAGGTGTTTCAAAGTGACAAATGTGAAGAGTATTTTACATTTGCTCTGTGTGTAAGTACTGTTGCTTTTCCAGTAGTGAATCTTAAAAGTATAGGCTTTCCAACTCGGGAACAAAAGGAAGCATCGGGGTTTGCACCTACTGTTGCCAACTCCTTTCATGTCCAAAGGTCTTGAGGCTGGGAAAGGACTAGAGCAAGTCACGTCCTTAGCTGGGTGCATCTCGTGGGCCAGCTCATAAGAATCAGCCGTTTGACACCGTGTGACACTCCTGTGTGTTGCAGCTGGGGGTCCGTGGGGTTATGTGGTCAGGAACCTCGGGGTGAAAATGGCTTAGGAAAATGGTCTGGTGAAAGACTGAAGGAGGGGGTGTATCTTAGCACTTCCTAGGAGACGTGTCTCTAATTGCTGTGGATTTGTGTTGCAGTGGCGATTCACCACTGACCAAAACCATCCCAAATGAAGTCAGCCTCTTCCTCATGAGACAGGTTATTCTGTCTGCAGTCTTTCCCTCAGTCTCTGTTCAAAGAACAGGCCCAGCTGAGGGGGGAAACAACTGGGTGATGAAATAGCCCTTGATAAAATCTCCACAGGTAGGATGGTGTCGGGGGGAACCAGCAGCAGGGAGTTTACTAAATTAAAAAAAAATACCTTTCTAAGGTTGTTGTCCATCACTGCAACAAACCTAAACTGCAGCAGGGCATGGAATCAGCCCTCAGATGGCCTTTGTTTCTAACAGGTTCAGTTTTTATTACAAATAAGGAACTGCTGCTGAATGCTTGCCTTGAAAATTTAAGTGGTTTCTGCATGGACAGTGTTATGGTGGGTTTATAGTTTTGCTAATGGCCAAGAGAATGGGTTTCACAGAAAAATGGAAAGATTGCTCTAATAGTGTTCTGAGAGTTTGTTCCAATTTTGTTAAATGCTTCAGGAGAACAACTTGATTTAAAATCTGTAAAAGCCTTTCTCCCTTAAGATGTCCCATCCTCTAGTAAATCTGTCAGATAAGTGTTCCTGCAAGTTATTTTTGAGTTTGTTTTCTACTAGATTATCTGTTTAACTCTTACATAAGTTGTCCGGTTAAATACAGCTGTTCTACTTCAAAGTTAGCATTTTAGTGAGAGGAGATTTATCTTGGAGCAATTATTTTTTTTCCAGCATTTCAAACACACCTATCAACAAAATACAGCAAGAAATCTTACTATTAACTGCAGGCTGGGAACTGAGGAGTAATACTAAATAGTACATTAGGTGTAGGGACTCTGAAGGAACTCATTAATAGAATTTTCTTTGATTTTTTTCTTCAAAGAGGTAAATTTATTATTAATGCTGAGTAGGTCAAGATAATGGAATCCTAAAAATTTAATGTAGTTCAGTTTTGTACAGATTTGTATATATCACTTATTTCCACAGTTGATTAATTCTGAGTAGCTGTCCTTTGAGATTGTCGATGAACCATTGAAGTGGATAGTTGTACTGATGCTTTATTATTGTAACCTACCTGTTTTAATGGCTTAATCACTTTTAGACACTGGAAAAAATACCCAAGTCATCATTTCACAGGTGAAATATTCTACAGCTTTAAAATTCTGAACTGTTTTGTTCAGGGAAAAAAATAAGTTTACTTTATTTGCTGTTGTGAGAAACAAACTTGACAACTTCTGTCTTATTTTCCAGAATAAATTTTACATAGAAACCAAGCTTAACAGAGACTTAAAAGATGACCTTATAAAGCTGTTTACGGAACACGTTGCAGAAAAGCACATTTACAACCTAATGCGTAAGTAAAGCTGTTGAGTTTTTCTTATAATGGGAGTGTGGAAAGCCACAGTGCTTTCAGATTTTGCAGAAATCCACAACAAATAGGGGAAAATTGCAAATGAATACAAATTCCTCTAAGGCGTGAGGAAATGTGGCACATTTCAACCTTCCCCCCCCCCCCCCCCCAAATGTGACTTTCTACAAAGTAATGGTTGTCATGAGGTCTGGAGGAACCAATATTTATTTTTCCATACGACTTGTGATTATGACATAACGAAGGTTTTATTGTTCCGTTGCTTCTGCTGTTACGGTTTAATTTTGTTATCAGAATCCTGACAGGTATCAGCAGCAATGTGGTGTGGCAAAGGACTGTGGTACTGCTGTGGTTATTGTCACGATGTCCCCGAGTCCTCCCTGCAGTTAATGAGCTGCAGAATGCTGGCAGCCGTTCCGAGTTAGTGGGTCAGTGCAAATGTGACACGCTTCGGGTGATACCCACGGGAGCACTTCACGTGTGACTGCTGTGGTGAACCACTGCCTTTGCCTTCCACCTGCCACTGCTGGGCTGTGTTTGTGTGAGCACAGGGACCTTGGTGCTGGGCTGGTTTGCTCCTCCAGAGGGCAGGTGGCAAAGTGTCGGAGCCACTGGAGTGGAGGCTGTTTCTCCTTTGTCTTTACTTGGGTAGTAATGCCCTGCTCTCTCAGAGAAGGGCTGGGGAAAGGGGCTTGACTGTGTGTTTTAGGGTCACTGACAGTTGGCATCCTGGGAGGGGAATGGGTAAACAAAGTGACTACTGGATCAGGGAGCCTGATGCCCTAAAATGATGTGAGATCATAGCAGAACCCTGAGGAATCTCCAGCCGTGGGGCTCACATTTTATTCTGTGCCAGAGGTGACAGTGTCATGAAACCCGGTAAGATCATTGCTGCAACAGTGGGAAATTCAGATGATATTGCCTTAAAATTAAATAACTTTTATGTGTGCATTTTTCAGGCAAAGAATTTTTTTTTTCCCAATGACAATGCAAAGGTAGTGCTGGTCAAACCTCTGACATAAGTCAGATGTGTGTTGATGTGTAATTAACTTTCTGTGGTGATGACAGCATATTCAAATAGAAATTGCAGATGAAGTGTTGAAAGAAAAAGACCCGTGGTGTTGTGTGCGTGTGAAATCAGAAATACTTCTTCCCAGCTCTGTTAATTGCAGGAGTAAAATGAAAACAGTGAAAAATAAAAGTAAGCCGTCACTGTCTCTTGTTTAATGAGTGACTTCCTTGGATTCATTTCAGTCTGACTGTCAGTGTATTAAAACTAAGCTATTTAGGTTTTATCTGACTCTGAAGTAAGACAATAAATACTGTCAGGTATGAGCTAACTGTGATCTGAATTGGTTAAATCTTGGATAAGAGGATCTTTAAATTGAGTTAAAGAATGCCTAAGTGAAATTCTGAGCTTGCTAAAGGATTCCTGGGAAATAACTGAAGACACCTAGCACATGATATAGTACTGTAGAAGTGCTGAATAAGTTCTAGGTTTGTATTATATTCTGCCACTATCAGCTGTTCTTTGTGGCTTGCTGAAATTCAGACCATAATAGATCAGAATATTACCTTCATTTTCGGAAGTGTAAGGTCTCTATGAAAAGAGGATGTAAGTCGGTGTTTGTTATTTACTTTACTTCCCAATGTCAGTCTGTGCTGCTGTTTGCTGGTGTTGGATAGAGATTTGGTTGGGCAAAAAACAGTTTCTGTATTATGAGGGAGAAAAAGTACCATTATGAATGGATGTGATTAAGAAATTAAAGTCAAGGAAATTATGATCTGTAGAGAGAAATGGAATCCTGGGGCTGTTTTTTAAAGAGATGCTGCAACTGCCACTTCAGTGAGAGGAGAAGCATGCCTTCCCTCTGCTTGAAAAAACAAATTACGAAATTGGCTTAATCCGTTTGTGATCTAGACTGGAGGACAAGAGTAACATCTGCTCTTGCCCTTGAAATTTGTTGCTATGTTTTGCTGTACAGGGTGGGTTTTGTTTACAGTACCTTGTCATTCTGTCAGAGCCCGGCATTTCTATTGGAACTTGTGTTCAGGAAGGACTGTAAGTACATTTCAAGTTCATCTGATTTTTGAAAGAGTTCCTGCTCCACTTCAAAAAGGCAAAGAAACAAAAAAAGTCAGAAGGCCAGTGCAACACAGATGTGTCCCTTTGTGTTGATCTTCCCAAAGCCCCCCAGGCCGAGTGTGCCCTGGTGCCTGTGCTGTGTGGCTGAAGGCAGGGAGGTGCAGGATGAATGCCCCCACGATGGTCTCTCTGGTGGGAGCACTTCTCTGAGCACTTAGATGCAAAAAATAGAGTGAGGTGTGAATTCATTACTTACAGAGGAAATACTGCCTAAGTGAACATGACTTGGACAAATTCTTCCTGCACAAGTGCTGATTTGGTTCCACTTTGGTTTTGATAGAGGAAATTTTTTAAAAACAGCTCTCTCCTATCTAGAGTACATCTCATCAGATAAATACGTAACAAAAATTATACCATGCACAGATCCATGAACACGGTTGTGTTTGTGAAACACTTTTGCACTCACACATATTTATCAAGTCAATGCTCTTCAAATTAAGGAGGGTACATTTGAACTAAGTGAATATAACCTGATTATTTTCCTTACAAAGCCGAAGCTGGCTCTTGTAGATAAGGTTGCTGTATTCGATGGCTTGGGACAAGTTGCTGTGTGCAGAACTACTTAACTGAATGTAACAAGCAAAGATACAGCATCCTATTTATTAGGACCTTCAGAAATGAGCACTGCAGATAATATCCCCATGTCACTAGGGAAGGGGTGGTGGAGAATGTTGTCTTTGTTCCTGCTACACCTAATTGCACCTACTGCATTAGGTGACTTGTAAGCAGAGAAACTCAGAAATAGGTGTGTTTTCTCCTTATGTAGCCGCTGTCTCTTCTGGTAGTCCTGCACTGTAATCTCCGTGCCCTGGAAACATCCTGCCATTTTTCTAGACAAGAACAAACAGGCAATTACTACATGAAAGTGAAAAACAGCTCCTGAAACTCTACTTCGAGTACTTGCAGTAGGTAAAAATTAATGCCCAAAACAAGGTTGCTTTTGAATTTAACAAAAGGCAAAGCTATTAACAGCGTACTGTTGTGTCTCCTGGGTGGACGGATGGATCACTTGGTTTCTAATTATGAGATTTTGCAGTTATCCCTGTTCTCTTCCTGAAAATTGAAGAGTTCCAGGCTGGAGTCCTGCTTGGGGAGATTGATGAGGTGCTCAGCACCTCCATAGTGAGAAAAAAGCAACAGTCACTAAAATTGGTCATATAGTTGAAAGCTGTTTTAGAGGGCAGCCTCAGTAGAAGTGTTCTACTAATTCTTTGCTTGTGGGGGAAGTAAGGATGTATCAGATTGATTGACTGACAGAAAGCTGAACATGAGCCAGAGTGTGCCCAGGTGGCCAAGAAGGCCAATGGATCCTGGCCTGGATCAGGAACAGGGAAGTGATTCTGCCCCTGTACTCAACACTGGTGAGGCCACCCCTGGAGTTCTGTGTCCAGTTCTGGGCCCCTCAGTTCAGGAGGGATATTGAGGTGCTGGAGCAGGTCCAGAGAAGAGCAACCAGGCTGGTGAAGGGACTTGAACACAAGTGCTGTGAGGAGAGGCTGAGGGAGCTGGGGTTGTTTAGCCTGGAGAAGAGAAGGCTCAGGGGAGACCTCATCGCTCTCTACAACTCCCTGACAGGAGGGTGTAGCCAGGTGGGGGTTGGTCTCTTCTCCCAGGAACCAGCAGTAAGACAAGAGGGCTCGGCCTTAAGCTGTGCCAGGGGAGCTTTCGGTTGGATATTAGGAAGAAATTCTTTCCAGAGAGGGTAATCAGCCATTGGAATGGGCTGCCCAGGGAAGTGGTGGATTCTCCGTCCCTGGAGGTGTTCAAGATGAGGCTGGACGTGGCACTGAGTGCCATAGTCTAGTAAGGCAGTGGTGGTCAAGGGTTGGACTTGATGATCTCAGAGGTCCTTTCCAACCCGTCTGATTCTATGATTCTATGATTATGGCACTTCCCAGTCAGTGGTAGCCTTAGCACATCACTGTACCACTTCAGCCACTCCTATGTCTGTGCAGGAGCTGTTTCTTACCTTATACATTAGTATTTTGAGTTCAGGGAGTGATTTTTATTCTTATAAGAGCAATGTACTGGTAGACACCATTCAATACAAGATGGTTCTTCCCAAAGAAGCATCTGCCTGCACTTCTCTACAGTAGTTACTCAACTAGGGAGTCAGCTGAACTTTATCAGAGGGAAAACTGCTTTCTTCAGCACTTCTGAGTTTGTTCCTGTTGACTGGGGTTATTACAGGATTAGCTACTGAAGCCTGAGCATACAGAGTGCCTGATCTGTGTAGGTTCTAACAGTATATAGGCAATTGTTGAATGTAGTTCTCCATGTCAGTGCTTGTGTGAGTTCAGAGCTAAAACACAGTGAAAAATATATCACATGTTTACCAAACGTACAAGTTTTTCTCATGGTTTTCCAAGAAAAAATTCTTTGAAAAAATCTGAAGGAGGGAGAGCACTCACAGCCTACTTCATTAAGTTAGCAGTTTTTAGTTACACAGAGTTTTTTCTCTGAAGATTCTTACATATGACAGCTTTGTTCCTTTCTAGTTAGGTCATGTGGATTCAGATGAGATGAAGAGATCCTGTTGTTCTGTTTTCTTAATTTTTAGTTTTTAGTTGGATGTGTACTAACTTTCAGTAGAGGACTGTTTATGTTGGAAAAGCTTTTCCTTTTATAAAGACGTCAGGAAGGCTGTGTCTACTGCATTGCTGCTTTCTAAAACGTACAAGAAAAGCTAATGTGAAAGTTGGAAAAGATTGCCAACATCTCCCGAGCAGTCAAGTTGCCCAGCTGCCCTTTTTGGTTCAGAAGGTAGAAATCTAATGCAAAATTGTAGAGGATGAAGCTAGTAGAGGTTCATAAATGCAGCAGAGAGCATGCTTCTTGAGCAGGGCTTTTCCTGCCTGTGCGGTGGGCAAGCAGGAGTGTGTTGCTCTGTGGGCACCCAGCCCTACGTATTTAGCAGATGTGTTTGCTGTGTTGACCTCCAGAAGCCTGGTGATGTCAGTGAAGGAAGGGACCCTCATCTCTTTGGCTGTGTGCTACTATGACATAATGCCTTTTGTTAATAAATTCCATATGCAGCCTTTGTTTGTGAATACAGAATTCTCTGTTTGAGAAGAGCAGTGTAAAAGGCTGAGAGAAGGACTGTGATTGATGCCAAGTTCATGGCCTGACTGTACAGCTACAACAGGGACCACAGGGTTTATTTTGATGTGTGCTGGGGGTTTTTTATTCACTCCCTATGTCTCACCCTTTGGAGAGACAGACAAGAAAAAGATGGCTTGGATTGACACTTACCTGCTTGAGGAGGCATTTATTTTACCCCCTTCGATTTTGACATCTGTCTCAAACAATCTGCATATGAGAAGCAACCTGTTATTGTCTTGACACACAAACTGCAGAGAAAACCCCCTGAAAAGGGAAGAAAATGCTCGTCATTTTTCAGCTCCATGCAGAAAGCACTGCCCCCACCTTTCCTGTGTGCTGCTGCCCTTCAGACTGACATTCAAGGAGTTGTTCTTTGTGCTTCTCATTTCCATGTCAGATCTAATGACTGTGTTTCATAAGAAAATAGCAGTTACTTTCCTAAGTGAACGTGTTCTCGAGTGTCTGTTCGGAGTTGGTTTTGACAAAGAGCATTGAGCATCATTATAGGTTTGGTGCCACAGAAGATTGATGACCGTGGGGTTGTATCTGAAAGGTGTGGGCCCTGTGGGAAGAGCCGAGGATTTCGTTGCATGCTTTGGGCTACATCTGCATTAGTAAGTGGAGTGGTGTAAAGGGGGCAGATCTACATAGGGTGAAACACCCACGTGTTGAGGACCCAGTATTGGCCTTTACATGCTTTTTGGAGAGTTTTATTTCACACCTGCTGCTGTCTGGTCCTTTGGATGGAATTCCAGTTAGCAGCAGTTCAAGCACATCTGCTTCAATCTTGCCCAAAAGGAATTAAAGTAATGTGCTCCAAGGCAGCTCTGTCATACCAACCAAGGAGCAGAAAGTGGGGATGATCAGTGAATTTGCTTCAAAATCACATTTCTAATCTGAACTAAAGCTTTGATATAGAAACTGCCCTTAAGCATTTCAAATCACTTTTTTTTCTTTGAGACAGAGTGACTACTGTGATGACAGAACCAATATGTTTAAAAAACGACCTTTTTTCACTGAGGTTTTTTTACTGATTACTGAGTCCCTTCTGTAATATATTGGACAGCTCAGCTCCTGGACAGTGCTTTGCTTTTTTCTAAAAGTGTGTGAAATTAGTATGAGAAGAAAATCTGTACAACTTCACTCTGTCACCTTCACAAACTGCTTCTTCCTTTTTAAGCTTAAAAATGATACAGGGAAAAAAGAGGTAGATTTCTTTAAAGAATAAACATTTAAAAAGGCAGAATTACTGGCCTATGGAGTGACTTGTTCTGTCTCTACAGTTAGCCTACGTGTCAGGATAGGTAAAATGAAATGAGAAGATTCCTTCCTCAGGGCCTTAAAACAGAAGCAAGGGAGCAGAGCACTAGTAGAAAATACTGATTCACTCCAGTGTATTTGTGCCAGAATAAAGCAGGGCGATTTCTGTTAGAATTCTTCTGAAACAAAAAGTGATGTACCCTTTTCCTCAGCTGTGAAGCTGTTGAAACACCAGCTTCTGACAGATTTGGGGGGCAAGAGGGTTCTGTAGCATAAAGAGTCCTTTTGTGAGATGTAGGGAAGGGATGTATTTATTCTCATGGTCTTCATTAAAAGTATTTTTTAACAATTTTTATGCATCTGTAGTATTGTGAATTTGTTCAGTGTTTAATTTTTAGCTTACTTTGCATAGGCAAATAGCTCAGTCTTACCATCCCTTCAGATTTCCAATTCTAACCTCAAAACCAGTGTTTTCCTTCCTTCCTTCCTTCTTTCCCTGCAAATACTGGTAGACATAAATAACTGATAGGGAAAATCAACTGCAATGTTGTTCCACTTGTGTTCCAGCCCTTGGGGGTGTGCTGGGATGTGTTGCAGGAACTTGTCACACGAATGTCACCCCTTTCTCAGACCTCAGCAGGTACCCCCTATGCTCTCAAGGGCTAAATAAGACAGCTTTTGTGGCTGTTAATCTTTCTTACACCCTCTGTGCTCTGCAGATCTGATGGAATAACCAAGAATAACACACTCACCAGTTTAAGGGAGGTATCACTAATACGGAAGAAGCTGTAATTTGACAGCTAAAGACTAATTGTGTTGTAACCACGTTGGAGACAGTCTATGTTGTTACTAAGTATTGTAGAATACTCTCAAATTCTGTAAGTGACAATCTACAGGCAAATTTTGTCTCTGAACTAAACCTTTCATCACAGAGCTAGGTCAGTTAAAAAAGTTGCAGCTGTGTTTCTTATTTTCCTTGTTTCATGTTGATTACGTTGCAGCACCTCAAATTACGTTGGAAAATACAGTCTCGAGTAATGGCCATCGTGGTTAATCCTCCTCCTTGGCAAAGAAATAGGAATAGTGTTCCCATTTCAATAAGCCTTCACAAAATTATAAATGTGAAAAGTACTACCTTATTTTCCAATTATAGAAGTCCCAAAGCATATATTTCCACATTTATAGCTTTGTTTTTCATGTTTATTCATTTTACAGCACTGAATATTTTCCATGTGATTAAGACTCAGAATTTTTGTTTTGTAGCATTTTTATGAGATGCTTAATAAAGCTTTTGGTTTAGGTAATGAATATTTTAAAAGTAATCTGTGGCTTTATTAAATGCCCAGTGGCAAATGCTTAGTAATAAATAATTAAGACAACTTTTTAATATTTTTTGTCTGATCTACATTTTAATTCATTACAAACTTATAAAGAGTTTAAGTTAGTAAAAATTTATTTTTAGTTCTGTTTAAAGGAAAATGAAAATGCAGGATCATAAGGAGGTGGATGAAACTGCAAGTGTGAGGATTAAGCCAAAGGGAAAGTCAGTTTTCATGCAGAAGGCTTTTGAAGTTCTAGATCAATAATTAACACGTAGGAATTGTACCTAGGTTTAAGTAATAAAAAGGTAATGTATGATCAAGCTTCAGCAGTCAATTTAATAATAAAATGGGCAACAGGTAAAAGAAAAACAATGAAAAACCCTCAAGAAACCCCAAATGCCAAATAACAACAATAAAAACCAAACACAAAAACCTGATCAACCTCACAAAAAAACCTCAACCCAGAACGGCAACAACAAAGACCCACAGCCCCATGTTGGGTGCCAGGTGTAGCAGTTCCCTCCCTGTTTAATTGCTGTTGGCATGTGGGTTTCAGTCCAGTGCTTTGCGTGGGCTGGATTGGCAAGTAAAGGTTGGCATAAAAGAAGCATCTTGAAGGTGAATGTGATTTTCTCATAGCCAAGTAGAAGTGTTTGTGTGGTCACGTGGCCCCTGTATAACTCAGCTGAGAGAAAGGTGATTTCTTTGGCTGCAGATTTGACTGCCCGTGACCTGCTGATGCTCCCCAAGGGCAGAAGGGCCAGGTGGGGCTGTGCTGCCCGGGTTTGCTTGGCCTGTGCTCTGCTGACAGCTCTGGCATTGCTGCTGTGCATCCCTGAGGACCTCACGTGCCCTTGTGGGAGGGCTCAGTTCCCTGGAAGCATTAAACTTGTTCTGCTGCACAATAATTGTAAGAATCAAGCCCCAAAGAGCACGGTTCGGACAGTGGGACAAAGAGCTCCAGCACACAGTTGTTTACATTAAGCAATGGGTTCGGCTTCTCTTGGAGACTGAAGAGCCAACAGCTGACTAACGCCTGAGTTGTGGAAGCTCTTGGAGTTGCTTTTAATGGGAATATGGTTTATATTTTTTTTGAAGTGCGTTGTTGAATAATTACAGCTTTGAACACACCTGCTTAGGTCATACTTATATATGATTTGTTAAAGTTGCTTACTTTGAAGTTACTGCAAAGGGAGCAAAAAAACCATTGTTTTACTAACATGCAGAAGTTTCACTGTCCTGCCAGAAAAGTTACATCTTTGCTAAGCAAAATAAATCTATTTTCAAAGGACTGTTGAGGGACAGAAAAAGATTTTTAGAACAGCCAACCCTTTAGTTTTTGCAAGTCAATCTTGAGTTATGACCAGGTGAATTTGAACTCTGCTACTCCTGGAACTACTGGGGTCCTGGATCTTGCCCCTGGTGCCCCACTGTACTTAGGAAGTAGCTTGAACATTCATTGAAGGACGAGGTTCTTCAGTGTTCCTGTGTGTTAACGGGCTAACTCGGTTACTGCAGAAGACCTGAAGTGTTGCAGGTTCATAGCTCACTTACTCCAGTATGGTTCATCCACTGTTCTGCAAAAATCCCTGAGGCCATTTTGGGTATTGTCTTTTACCTCAGTTCAAGAACATGTCAGAGCTTCTTGTATCTTTCTGCAATTAAAGCGTTTCATCATGGGAATCCACACTTCTTTGATTCTGCCATGAGCTGTTTTCGAGACTATTTACAGGTTAATTAACTTCTTTGCATATTAGTGACTTACTCTGTCGAATGTGATGTTAGTGCACAGACACTGTGGAGGTGTTCAGATATTGTCATAGTGCCAGTAGCACTGTCATTCAGCTGAGGTTTAGATTTATTCTGCCTCACCCCCTCTATCTTTGTCAATGCTGCAGGTGGGAGTAGGTAGCAGTCTGTGCAACTTCATTTTATAGGCTCTTGTTAGTTATGCTAACAAAGCAAGAGGCAAAACCTTAGCATTTGTTAGTCTTTGTACGATTAATTGTAAAATAACAACAGAGGTGACTTTAGCATGTCTGGCACAGCTGCTTCTGTTCCTTGAGTCTGAGTGACCCTCTCTCAAGAAGTAATTCAGGATAGAACATCTGGGTTGGTGAACGTGAATTTGTGTGCAAAGCACTTTTACAGCTTTCATCTATTTACATCTTTGCCTCTAAACCTGGCATTGGGATCATTTGGCTCTATTGGAAGAGAGGAGTCTTGTTTGTTATTGTGGGAATTGTTCTGAAAACAAATCCTACAGCAGGGATTCTTTCTGCAGGGATTGATGTCCAGTTTTCGGAAAAGGTGTAGGCTGGGTTAGTTTACACTGTATGGTTCTCTAATTTTCTTTATTGAGAAATGGGAAATATATGCCATTACTTTGTTGCATTGTTGTTGAATATGATACTACCATGGTTGTGTTTACTGACTGTAAATCAGGAGTGATTTACATTTGCACTGTAGCAGGATGTGTGTGCACTTGCAGAAACCAAGATAAGAAATGTTAATGTCTGAAGCTGCAGTAAAGTGATGAACTTGTTTTTGTTTTAAATAATTTGTTTTACATAGGTTAGGAATATAATTTGATGTCTGTATGTACAGAGCAAATTCACAGTTCTCTGGCCACTTTGCAAATCTATTGGTGAAGCTTAGGCTGAAGTAGCCACAGTCTATCTGAAGACAGACATATTTTATATGCACACACATTGTTTGGATTGTGCATTACTGTCACATTATAAAGCATTATGCCTGTTTTAATTCTGTGATTTGCAACTTAGTTGGCTGCCAAGAGGCTGTGTGAAAAATCTTTAGGAAAGAGCCTGTTTGAAACATCTTTAGGGAAGGGGCTGTAAATATGTCATTATGAAAGAAATCACAGGCTCTCACACCCTCAAGGCTTCAGCTGAAATGAGCAAGCACTTATAAGATGGTTCTTTGTAAAATAAATTCATCTATCACAGTTAAATATAACAACTTTGATTACTTGAAGGTTAGAAAAAATACTTTGTTTTAATTTCCCTATGACATGAGCCACTTAAACAGCTTCAGAAAAGAACATGCTACTGAAGATTTTTCTTTTTATGATAAGTGCCATAGTGGCAGATGCTGAAGCTGGAACTGGAGATGCTCTGAAGCTTAAAAAAGCAGAGTCTCTACAATATGAGCCCAAGAGGTGTGTCCTGATTATAAGTCATTTCTCCTCTGTAATGGCTACAGAAAGGTGTCTGTATTGCTCAACTCCTTTGTAGACAAGTGAAAACCGAGAGGCAGCAGTTGGTTTACATCTTCCTAATTTCTTGCACTTCTGTGTGTGTGTTTCTTTAATTCAGATGTAGGTACAAAGCTCACAGAAGTACACAATCAGGATAAAGGCCAGCTTACATCACAGTACCAGTTGCAAATGTGCTATTGCCACGTTTTTCCACAAGAAGACACAATTATTGCAGTAATTACTACAGAAGAGACCAAGAATGAGATTAAAATATTGATTTGTGTTTAAAAGAACAGCTTTTCTTATTTGATGTTTGCAGTGCACAGACTTTCAGTCCATCCTTAGTTTTACGTACAAGCTTCTAAATGCTGAAAAGCTGGGATTTGTGGATCTTCAGGTGTTTTAACACCCCCAGTATGAGAGTGCATCTAAAAATAAATTGTTCACTTCAGTTCTCTATCTGAATACTTAGAGCCATTGCTTGCTGAATTTTGCCTAACAACTCCTGCTGTCTCCAATGGATGAAAAATAGGTTATTCCACGTTTTTGTCATACCTAATTTGAACAGGATAGTTCTGTTTAGAGGTGATGTTTTATTACTGTAGAAAATTGAGTTGTCAGGTTCAGATACCTGATCGTTTTCTTTGTGAGGACATCAGATACCAAAAAAGCACAGCTATTGTATTTTTGATGGAAAAATATATGTGTAAGAGCCTGTATTTCTTGGTTAGAAAAATTGCTGATTCTCCTAATTTTGTTACAGCTTTACTCCTGGAAGCTCAGTCAACGCCGTTTCAAATAACCCCTTCGACCATGGCAAATATTGTGAAAGGCCTGTATACACTACGACCAGGTAAGAGGGAAGAATGCTGGGGCTAGACTCATCCTGTGATATGTTTCCCTAAATATGTATTTCCCTACGTGTTTATGCTCTCTATTTAATGCCCAGTTAACCAAAAACAGTGTGTTGTGTTCTGCCCATCACAATGCTTAGTTCTGCCCTGGTTCTTGTTGCCCATCTGACCTGCACAAGGTACCACGAACATACCAAACACACTTAAAAAAACCAACCCAACCCTCTGCTCTGGAGACAAAGGGCAGATCTGTATAAAGAAGTATTGAAATGGTGGAAGTTTCATTGCAGGTTGCACTTCAAACAGTCAGGTCTTTGGCATGAGAAGAATGACTTTTTCTTCTATGAAGCCATTGCTTGGTTGGTATTATTTCATGGAAGAGCCTAATTTAACTTGTGAACACATCGTGACATCTTATGCAAAGATAATTATGTTGAAAGGAAAATGGTGTTTCAGATTTTAATCAATTCTGTACGAAAATCTTTGGTTCTGTAAGTTTTGGAGAACTGAGCAGAGCTTTATTGTGTGTTTGAGAAGTTTTTAGAAACAGGAAGTGTTCAAAGTACCATAAATAAATGGTACCTGCTTCCCTTCCTTTTACAGTACTGATAGTTTCTTCTTACCTTGGTGTGACTGAGAGAAGAGTTGTGTCTGAGCTTCAGTCTATTTTTGCTTTGCAATCCCCACTTATGGATTAGAAACGAGGATGGGAATCCTTTACAAAAATCTTTAGTGCAGTGTTTAGGGAATGTGGTGGACCCTCCATTTACAAAATGCATGGATAAAGCACTTTGAGGAAGACCCAGACGATCGACTTTAAGTTATCACTTGAACAGATACACATTAGCTCTAACTACCTGCTTCTCAAACTTCTCAGCCTTTGAAAAAACGAGGAGCTTTAATGTCATTCCAACCAGAAGAGCCCAGGATAGACTGCTGGGTGTAAAGGTCTGTTCTGTGGTGCTGCAAGTTCCTCAGGGTGGATTCTGGAACAGTCAGGGCAAGTGCTCCTCTTGGGTAGTGCTGCTCCCTTTGCCTGTGGGACTGCTCCACTGGACGTGTCAGGGCTCTGTGAGCACGAGTGGGGAAGTAAAGCAGCAGATGTGCCCGGGGAAGGTGCTGGGGGATCGGAGCAGGGCTCTGAACTCTCTGCTTAGGCACTGAAAGGGGAAGTGATGCTGATTGCCTGGTGGCCATGGGCTTTCCCTTCTCTGTCTCTTATTTTCTCTTCAAGCTGAAAGTACCTAAACACTGTCAGGCCTCAAATGTTGCCAAAAAAGACTGTCTTCTAATTCTAGCTCAGCACTGGGGCCAGTGCTTTTTAATAGCTCTGTCGATAATCCAGACAAAAGGGTCAAGTGCTCCCTCAGTCCGTTTACAGACAGCACCAAGTTGGGCAGGAGTGTGGGAATTGGGATGTACCTTAGTGCAGAAATCTAAAAGCAGCCCTATTTTCTAAGTAAAGATTAGATTTAAGATAACTGCTACAACCTGTGGAAAGTCTGGCTGCAGAAGTACCTAAGGGCTATTTATTTTTCTCAGACCTTGTTATACAGTTGCTATAAAGCCAGTTTTCATCCTTTGCTCAGTCTCTTCTGTCTTATATTCAGCCTTGAAGCAGTTTTAAGGTAAACTGTCGTGCTCCTGTGAGGCAATGTTCAGTGTAGTGAAATTAAATCACATTTCTGTCCCCAAGCTGAACTAGTACAGGTTAGAATTGCATTTGTTCGTCTAAGCTTTGGAAGTTCAGGGAGAGTAATGAATGATTTCATTTAAAATGGAGAATGGAGAAGCAGGATTGTATGATAATACTACTGTGCTTTTTAGAAGTAAGGCTCAGGTACAGTTTGTGAATGAGTTTTCTGGAGTGAAGGGTCTACAATTATCTGATTTTCAAGGGGAATTTGCTGATCCTCAGTTACCTGTCCTTGAGAGGGTCCAGAGACTCAGAAGGTCTTGTGAGATGAAGCAAGAACTGAATTTCAATTTGATGAGGCTGATGATGAAAAAAATTCTTTTATCTACATGTAAACATCTGATTTTAAGTTTGATTATTTGTTCTGCTTTAAGACATGATTTCTGTGGTTTTTAGGGATGGTTTGGGGTTTTTTCTTTCTTTTTTTAATTCAAGATACTGATATATATTTAAAATAAAGTGAAGTTATATTTGTCAAAGAGTAAAATTTTTACAAAATATCTCTTCCACATGTTTTGTTGTTGCTTTGTCTCTTTTTACAGAATGGGTACAGATGGCACCAGCTTTATTTTCTAAATTCATCCCGAATGTTCTCCCCCCTGCTGTGGAATCTGAGCTTCAGGAATATGCTGCTCAAGACCAGAAACTTCAAAGAGAGCTTATTCAGAATGGATTCACAAGGTAATAGTTATTGGTCTTCAGCAGTGATTGTTCTGGACAGTGCTGCAATGGTAAAAATGGATACACCTAAAAATACTGCAGAAATAATTTAAGAGTTAATAAAAAAATTCCACAACTCAGTATCCATATGAAATATGGCCTTATTTTCCATGTGTTGGAGCACTAACAACCCTGCAGATGGTACCAGAAAGTAGGTGATTGGAAGGCCTGAAATATTTTGATGAAACAGATTGCTTTCAGTTCATGCATCCCTGTGTTTTGGTTGTGCTTCTGCTGCATGGTCATGCTCTTGTTCTACTTCAACATTTACACTGTCTGTTTATTTTCTATAAGCTCTCCTTTTTGGGTTTTTTTGACACTTCTGAAAATGTCAGTTGATGATTTCTCCTTATTCCACTTTCAGAGTTGTTTACACAGACAAGGTGTCTGTTTTAAATAGGCGTTTCTCTTCTGAGTATTGAACTGGGGGGGCAAAAGGTGGCAGAACAAACAGTAAAGTCCCAGCAGAAAATGTTCATGCTGTACATTGTTCACTCTGGGCAGTGCCTGCTGCTCTGGGCTGTTTTAAGCTGCCCAGACAGAGGCTCAGCACTTTGACCACAGCAATGGCTACTTCTGCAGTGGTCTGACAATCGAAGACCAGGCTGGGCAGACACTGTCCTCTCTTCCCCAGAGGATGATTTCTTCCTGAAGGCAGTACATCTTCATCCTTCCTGTTACCTGTGCAACGCTCCAAATCTGGTGCTGCAGTTTGAACACCCTCTAGATGTGGGTGTGTTTAGTGTCAGATGTATTTCTGGATTTCAGCCCACGTAGTTTTCCTCAAAGGTAATCTCTGTCTTCAAAGCTTGGTAAATTATTGAGCTTCAAAGCTCTACTGTTGACCCAAATGCAAATGGTATGGTGTAGACTCTCCTTGTAAGGCTTTCTGTTGACTAAAGGAATTTTTTAGAGAGATATGCATAAAAATAAGGCCGTAAGAGCTTGAGCTGAGAAAAGTAGTGCATTTGGCCCAAGAGATAGGAGTTTGAGACTTTGAAACTGAGTAGGCATATAATGCTGACCCAGGGATACAATGCACAGAACAAAACAAAAAAAGGAACCATTTAGTTGTGTCTAACTTTCAGTCTTGCTAATTCTGTAGGTGGCTAATGATAGTTCTGCTTACAAGTGCATTTCCCCAGTTTCACAGTTCTTAGGGAATTAAAAATGAGGTTTCAAGTTGTAGCAGTCTATATCCACAAAAGCAATTGGTTTCAAAAATGTTTTTCTTCAGTTACCTGAAAAATGGGAGGCTTGTTAGCTCGGCTGTGCAGTTGTTTGGCTGGTTCTGTACGGAGGAGACCATAAAAGGCTGGGAGAGGTAGTAAGGGACACTGACCATTGCAGCTAAATGCCTACATGGTGCTGTCTTGTTACAGACTTTGTGGGATCCTCAGAATATATTTTAGAGACTCCTATTTTATGCAGAAAATTCTCTGACTGTGGGACTAATGCAAATTTGCAAAACAGTTTCTGTCCTGTGTGATAGATGTGGGCGAAGGAGAGATTAGGGCTCGAGGATATAAGCAAGAACTAAGTAGAGGTTTCTGTGTCACATATTGTTTGCAGAGTCTTAATTCTGACTCTTCTCTTTGGCTTCCTGGAGGATGGGATCTCCTGGGTATTGGACATGTGGGGAGTTTTGGTATGCCCTGTAGGTTTGGAAAATTGCCTCCCCCAGCTCATGCTTTTGTGTAACTGCTGTTTCTATGTAGCTTGCTTTCACTTTATGAAATAAAAATGCAAACTCAAACTTTGCAGAGGAATACCTGATGGATGGCACTTGGTCTCTGATGAATGAATGTGTTTTGCACAGTCTGTGTTTTCGGGCTGTACCATCAGTGAGTCAGTGCAGTCTGGTAAACATGGGGGTTATATAAAGTGTTAGATTCGAGTGTCGTCATTGAAGGGACACAGGAAAAAGATATTACCTCTACTTCAGTTTTATTTGCTACATGGCATTTTTCAGTGGTATTTGAAATGCATTTTGCCTTGAACAGTATTTCAAGATGTAATATGCTTCTTCCTGTTATGAACATAGGTTATGCTTGTTTATGACTTGTCAGAATTTTTCTGAGGTTCTATTCCTACACATATAGATGTATAAAAAGGTTTTCTCTTTTATCAAATAGCATGCCAAGTCTCTTCTGGGTTGGTATTAAATGTCATCTTCTCCTTTAATTGTGCCAGAAAATAATGTTGCTGCTGTATTTTCTACTACAATCACCATGAGGAACACGGCACAGTGAGGTGTCTTCAGCAGCATTAATTGCATGTCAGGCTCTAGTTGAAGAAATCAGTTTATCACCACTATTAAGTACTAAAGTCTGCTTAAAGAGCAAGTGTTGTCAGCTCAGACTTGCCTGGAGTCTGATTGTTGGGCTTTGCCAGGAGCATCTTACCTTTTCAGACTTATAGATGCAGAGTTTTTCACATAGTTTTATAAAGTTTGGTTGAGGAGTTTGAATTGAGGAATACGGTTTTATGTGTGACTAAAGACCATGCTGTATATGAGCAGTTTTTCTCATCTTCATTTTCTAAAAAAAAATCTTATGATAGCAAACATATTATCCTATGAAATGTGTAGCAAAAAGGTGAGCTAATTTAATCTACAAAATACAGCTTATCCTTTTGTTTTGGTAAATTGAGAATCCTGCAGTAGTGTTATTGTTACTGTGTTTGGATTTTGTTTCTGAATCTCTACAAGTCGATGGTATTTTGCTGTTGTTTTGAAAACCATCAAAGGGTTTGGGTTGGAAGTGACATTTAAAGGCCCAACCTCCCTGCAATGAGCAGGGACATCTTTAATTCAGGTTATCATGAAAATACCTTTCTTTCCCTTCTTTCCCAGAGGTGACCAGTCACGCAAGAGACCTGGAGAAGAGCTTTACAGTAAGTATGCCTCTAACCCTGCCCTCCAGCTTGGGCACTCAGGTAAGCGGGTGTTCAGGGTGGTGAGCTGTCAGAGGCTGCATCTCCACATGTATCTAGCTGCCTGCAGTGTAACCTTGACCACGCCAAGTAAAAATACAAATTTCTTGGATCTAGAGCCTGGCTTGCTCTGCCAGAGTCCCACAGCCACTGTCCTGTATACTAAGGCCAAGATGCTTCCACTTGATTTAAGTGGAAGCTGAGGTCTTGAGGAAAAAGAACGTGGTTCTCCTAAGTCTCTGCCTGGTCAGGATACACATAACAGGCAATGTTATGAGCCAGTCCACCTCTGCAAATCAACCACTGGTGATGTGTGCTTCTGGCTCTTGGCAGAATGGAGAGCTTGGAGGGTTGTGCTTTTCAACTTGGAAGCCTTAGAGGTGTGTCTGATACAACACAGGATCCACCTGCCTTGGGTTACTAAAGAGTACAATGGGAGTCATGCAGCATGGGAGTTCTCTTCTCTTTGTAGCTGAAGCCTCTTGCTGCATGATTAACTGTGAGGTTCTTCACTTTGTTCCCTTAATTTCCTCCAGTGCAGGAGAAGAGACACAGAGAGGAATCGGTTCCTCTCCTCTAGACAGCCCTAATTTGGGTGCAGTCAGTCCCAGGTCCTTCCTTCTGCTCATCTTCTGTGCTTACAAAGCATTTGGCCAGGAAAGACTAGTTCTGTACAATCTAGGTTAGGATTGAAGTACAAGGCCCTGATTGGCATTAAACAGCCTTGGGGATTGGGGAATAGTAGCTGTTGTGGAACTGTTGTTAACTTCTGTTGGTTTTATGGCATTCTTTCCACCAAGTTTCCTCTCGTGCTTTCAGCTCAGTATGTTGGCTTTATTTCCTGCCATACAATGCCAGACAGTTTTAGGATGGACTCCTGTTGTAAGCTGAAATGAATGAATGGACATTCATATGGTATATCAGCTTCTCTTTATACTGTTAATGTTTTGCAGGCAATGCTGTGGTTTTGGGGAATGGGGGCAAGGGACATAATGTGGAAGTTAAATATGAGAGCATTTCTCAAACTTTTTGTATAATTTCAGGTGGCTCATCAGCTTGTGCAAGCTCCAGGGGATACAGATAGTGAATATACTGGATCAGCTTCTATTCCTAGCCAGAACAGACACTGGAGGAGCACAGATGCTATCTGGAGCCTCCTTTGGCAACTGCTGATACTCAAGCTCTGACACGAACTTTGCCTCAAAGAAGAGTTTTGGACTTTCTTCTTTGTGTAATGTCAGTTGCTGCTACAATTGGGGTGACTTTGAAAGACGTGGTTCCTTGGCCTGGCCTGTCAACAAGTTCATGTTCTGCGACTTCTGTGAGGAATGCACCTTGACAAACAGTCCTTTCAAAGTGGAAATGGGCGGTGGAAATCAGCAGCTTCCAAAAGCATTAGAATGGAAGAATCCTTTTTGCACTCTTTTCTTAATATTAAGGACATTCTTAAAACTAGTTAACACGTCAGTGTATTAGTTTTTGAACTTCAAGTTATTTTCTGGAGCTTCTACTTAATAATAAGAATAAAATTTCATTATTTTGCAGTATTTGTTTGCTAGTTTAAAAATTGTCACCTTCTAAAAGTTGGTCCCTTTGTCACGAAAATTGGGAAATAAACTCTCCAACCAATTTGGTAGGTTAGAAAGCCATCACTGTATTACCAGTGCTGGATGCATGGGGATTGCTCCACAAAGCATGCATACCAGCAATCTAACAGACCAGGTTATGTTCATAGAACTAATGCATATTCCTCACATTTCTATCACACATTCATTACATTTCCTGAATACATCCATATATGCTGATTATTTCCATGGACTTATGGATGTGGCTCCAGATCTTCTAATGAATCTTTTCTCCTTGAGAGTATCTCAAATATGTGGTCAGGTTATAATGTGCTTCTCTGATCATTCTTTGCTCTGACACACAATCCTTGTTCTCAAAAGTTAAGACATCTGCTAGTTCATACTGATCACTGATACAGGTAAATAAGGAAGCAATAGCTGGCACAAGACTATTAGTCATAGATGTAGGGATCAAACACTGTTTTTCAAAGGTTAAAAGAGTTTTCCAACATCTTTCCCCACTGCTGCATAGATTCCTTTTGTAAAAAAAATATAACTTGTTCGGTAACACCATGTAAATGTATCTTCTGTCAGGGAGTTTTCAATTCCAGATTTTTGTTTTATCTCGTTTTGTTACTTGGTCTTTTGAAATCTGTTTTCCTATGTGTTCGTACTCTGTGCCTTCAGCTTGAGCACTTTGCGACTTTATAGACCATATTTTGTTACTGCAAAATGTGTTCTTGAGGAAAAACTTGATGTGAACAAACATGCTGCAAAGTTGCACTTTTCTCTTGCATTAAATAGGAAGTGAGTTTAAGGAGGGAGGAAGAAAAGTTGAACCTGTCACCATCGCTAATAGTGACTTGGAAGTTTGTCCCCTTCTGTTTTTCATATGTGTTCGTGTTTAATGCAGGGACCAGCTCTTGTAGAACCCCCCTCACTGACTTTTCATCGGCTTCAAGAGTGGGACTTGTGGGTCCCTTCCAACTCAGAATATTCTGTGATTCTGTGATTCCATAATTGCAATAGATGGAGATGGGAATTCCAGACTGAATGAAATACTAAGATGTGGTTTATGCTGTGCTTTGTAGAAACACTGTGGGCAAAATTCTCCAGTCTGGGAGGTCTGCAGAGGGATCTCCATGAGCACAAGATTTGCACTGGGTTGATCAGCAAACCACGGTACCTGTCCAAGATCACTTTGTGGCTCCTGTGCCACCTCTCCTGGCTGGGGAGGGGCTGTGGTGGGGCCGTGCTAGTGGGTGTAGTCCGAATCAGGGATTTGAGGAGTGGTGTCACGTGTGCACGTGTACCTGTCAGTCTCCTGCCTCCAGGCTTGTGTGAACTCGGCTGGAGATCCAGCTGGACGCAATTCCAGGGGATCGGGTCTGTGTCCTAATCGTGATGTAGGTTTTACTCAGTAGTATGGCTAATGCAGCTCTCTCGTGAGGGGATCAACATACTTGAAAAGCAGCTTGACTACAGGGTTTGGGGTTTTTTCATTACTATGGATTTATTTTTTTATCGCCTTTAGTTATGAAGAGAAATGAGTTGGTAATACAAGATCTTTCTGAAGTGAAATAAATGTTTGTTCAGTTTTGTCTGGCACAGCTCGGATGCCTGTTTAAAGAAAAACAAAATACCAACACAACTCCTTTTATGCTTGCATGGATTCATAACAAAATGCAGGAAAAAAAATATGTGCGGCAGGGACAAAGTTTCATTTTCTTTTTTTTTTTTATCCAGGCTTCATGTAAGTGAATTTAATTCCATCAGTGTCACATCATCCACTTTGGCAATGTTGTTAATTTGGAGGGTGGGGGGAAAGAGGAATGAAGGTGACACTGCTGGGATTGACAGGTTCAAATCTGGTTTACATACATATTTCTTCGCATAGTTGCAAAGCTTGTTTGATTTTGAGGAAGTTATTCTTTCAAAATGAAAAGCGAATGCTTTAGTGTTTTTATTTCCATGTAGAAGAATGCCAGCAGTCTAATCTCATCCCCAGTAGTGGAAAACCAAACCACTCGGAGTAGGGATTTTCAGGTGTTGATAGTGTTTGCTTCAACTTTGCTACAGCTACTTAAGTTGGAGCAGAATTAGATAAAATCGGGGGGGATGAAAATTTTGCTGAATTATTCTGTGGAGAAGTAAATGAAAGCTAATGGGGAACAAAAATGATTTGCCAGCTTCCAGGTTTTTAAAGTTTTGGCTTTAAACAAAAATAAAACCTCTGATAGTGTCGTTAGCTTTAAAAATCACTGTCTGCTGAAATGGCAATATTCTTGAGGTAAGAATAGATGCATTAACCTAAGTTGGTAAAGTTTGTTTACAACTTCGTTACCATCCTGGTTCACATGATACAGTAACCAAGCTCTGTCATCTTTGTCAAGTGATCACAGTTTTTCTCTGTTCTTCGAGTGGTTTTACTGGTTCAGGTTTGTAAATAACATGCAGTGCTTTTGCTTCATGTTTGAGGCAAGGGTTTAACCTTCATTTTACAGCGTGTTATTTTTGGGACAAAGTTGGAGGACAGCAATGCCACCAAAAGGTAAAGCATTCCTGTCAGCGTGGTTGACTCTGTGTGCACTGAGTAGTGCTTGGATGCTTCTCGGTCCTGTAGCATTCTCACCACTGGCCACCCACCTGAGAAATTCGTTTGTTAAGCACTGTGTTATGTTGTAAATTTGGCATTACAATTCCTGTATGTTTTGGCGTTATCAACATCATGCTGAAATACTGTTTATCTGTTGAAGACATTATCATTGTGACAGAGCGTGGAACACAATACAGCATACTCTACTGAATTATTTTGTTTCTCTGTAAACTTGCATTTTACTTACAGTTAAACTAACTCAGCCAACTTGAGCATTGGTACTGTAAAGCCACAATTACCAACAGCATGATCCTAACTGCAGTATTTAATTTAACCAAATAACTCGTGGTGAATCCATTGCATCTGTAGCTTACTCTGTTAAGACTGAGCAGTAAAGTTGGTTATACAATGGGTGTCCTCTCTGTGTTGCACTGGTTCTATAGCCAAACTTGCTACATTAAAATATTTTTAGATTAATTGCATTTCTTGATTTGAGAAGTTGAAATATTTAAATTCATCCTGCTGACTTCTGTGATGGTTGGCAATTGCCAGTGGATGGTCAAGATGGTCTTTGATACAAACGATAGGGCGGGGGAGCTCTTCAGAAAAGTACTCGACTCTTCTTCAGCTGGATCTCCTTTCTGCAGTTGTTGGGGAAGTGTTTACAGATGAATAGGCTGAAGAAGAAGTTTTTGACTCCTGTCATTTGATAGAAATATGATCAGCCAGATTCATCCCTTTTAATTTTTCCCCACAGACGTGATTGTTTACTTCCTACAGGATAAAAGACCAAACCAAACCCCCAAGAGCTACAAAGGCTGTGTTTTGAGTGACTGAGAAATGTTTTGTGTGTACACTATGACAACCCTAGTGAACGGACTATTTTGTAGAACTATGGAATAAAAACCAACTGCTTCAGTTTGACTCCTGTCATCAAGCCAACTCCAGCAGAGAGAAAACGAAGTTTGGGGTTTTCTGGGGTTTTTTGTCGGTTGGTTGGTTGGGTGGGTTTTTTTTGTGATGCCTTGAGGTGCATGAGGTATCCAGAGGTGCATGAGGTATCCAGAGGTAGCTGAGTTCACACTGTGGGACCTGTAGGATCAGTTGACTGCAAAACAAAGGTGTTACTAGGGAGGAATGGCCACTGCTTGGCTTAGGGTCCTTCCCTTTCTGCTCCGCTGGGACTGCGATAACAGGGGCGTCGTCACTGTGCTGATGCCACTCGAGTTGAAAAATCCTCTTCTGAGGGATGTCTTGTGTTCACAACTCATTTGTGAACTTAAATTCACAGCCGAATGCTGAAAACAGGCTCGTTACTGCCAGCATTTGTTGGCCCCGGTGGCGTTTGCTTTGCTGCCCCGAGGAGTCCCTTCACTGCCCTCGGAGCGCCCGCGCTGGAAGCCTTTAAATGCACACCAGAAGTTGCTCCGGGTGTTCGTGGAGGGGTTTGCTTGGTGTCATTCTGAGCTGCAGACTGTGCTCCCGAGGCTGTCCCTGGTCAGGGAAGATACGGGGGGGCAGGTTTTGTGTCCCACTGGGGCTCTGCAGGAACAGGTACCTGTGCCTGGTAGACACGAGGTGCAGCCTCCCCTGATGCCACGGACCAAAGGAACAGCACTGCGTGCTGTTCCTTTGGTCCGTGGCAGCAGGGGAGGCTGCAGCTCTGCAGTGCAGGGGCTTTGCTGGCTGATACACGTGGGACATGCCAGGCCTGTGTCACCTGCTCCTGTCACATCGTGCCTGTGCCCGGCACAAAGCCTGGTCTCAGCCCGTAACTGTTACAGCTTCGGTGAGGTTGAGGTCTTAGCCCTGTTCAATCTTTTATTTCCAGGTAAGACCAAGGAGAATTTTTCAGGCAGGGTCAGATTTTTTTTCCTTCTGGAGCGTTCTTGGGAAATAGTGTCCGGCTGGGAGAGGAGAGGGATCTTTCCTCCATGGAAAGGGGCTGTGGGTCGTGTGGCTGGGTTTTGCCTGCTGTCTCCAAGCAGGGTGGTTCACGACGGTCAGTCACATCGAGTGCGCTCTGCCAGCACTGGGAGCCTTTCATGCTGCATTTCTTCTGGGATGAAGAGTGACCTGTTTGGTAGGCTTACAAACCTCGGGTACTGGTAATTGTGGCAGGCATGAACCAGGGCTGGACTTGCTCTGGCAGGTGTCACTCTAGCAATTACAGGGCAGGGGAAGTTACTCTGTCCCAGAGGACAGTCCTTATTTTAGCACAGATCAGTGTGATCCTGGCCCAACAAGGTGTTTTTATACCTGTAGTGCCGGTTGACAGGAAAAGGTCAGAAAATCTGAATTTCATCCTTATCAGCACCGAAATAGACTGGTTTTGGATGGGGACCAGTCACCTGCGAGGGGAATCTTCCCTTCTGTCAGGAGGGGCAGAAGATGAACGTTGCTGCATTAGCAAAACCAGACAAACTTGCTGATTTGGCTGCAGTTGAAAGCTCCTTGATAAAGTGCTTTGTACTTTGCTAGAGAGAATGAAAGTATTAAACCAGTGTATCTTGGTCTAACTGGAATGACTGGTTTAAGAGGATTCCAAAATTTCATAGGCAATGAGTACTCAGAAATCCCTTCTGGCTGTCTCCATCTGTCTCTGGAATGCTCCAGATACACTTCAAGAATGTTTTTTCTGTTTCTGAGCTTCTGCTAGCTGACCTAATTAGCACAGAACAGGAATGTTGACTCCCCTAATGATGACAGCAGAATGAATTTAGCAATAGCACTTATTGCCTCATTAGTATTGTTTTTCAACTAATTGTTCCTGAAGAAAAACTGTTACAGTTTCTACAATGACCTGGGCCATCGTCGGTTTCAGTGAGAGAGCAGCCGGTGATTTATTTGGTGTTACCCAGGATTTGCACCATTTGCCATCTCTCAGCAAATTGGATGATTTTGTACAGAGAGCAGTTCATAAATTAATATCTCAGGATGGTCGGTAGATGCTGCCCTGTGGAAGAGGTGCATTTCCAGGCTAAGAGTACAGTTCTTGAGTTTAAAGTAATATATTCCATTAGTTCTGGTTTTGGGTCTCATTACCCATGGCCTGCTGGTACTTGAAACTACTTCATCGAAGCAGAATTTGGCACACAGGACTGGTTCTACCTATGCAGGAGCAGAAGGAAAACAGGCCTGTTTTGTTCTTTTTCTTAATGACTTTTATATTAAGTCTTTACTGAATAGGCATCTGCTGTTCCCAGTTGCTAAGATAGCCTGAGTTGTTCAAGGCATGCAGTTCGGATGTTTTAGTCTGCTGGAATGAATCTGAAGCAGAATTTCATCCAAGCTAAAGAATCATTTCCCTTAAAATACAGAGATGTGTCAGACCTGGTGATTATCTACTTGTTTTCTAAATAATCTCATTATCCTGCTTGTTCCCTCAGTTACAACTGCTGAATGTATATTCAAGTGATAATGTGCTTTCCAGTTATGGCTCCAATCTTGTCCTTCAGAGATGCTGCAGTTACAGAGTACAGATATGCAGGGGAGAGACACCTATAGGGTAGAATGAAATTCTGCTTCCATACTTCTCCTTCATATTTCCCTGCAGGAATGTGTCATGAAATAAAAAACTGCACACACAGTCGTTTACCTTGCTCACGTTCTGCCATAAAATGTTATATTCCTTATTTTTAATAATTCCCAGCTGTGAATTTGCCTTAATAACTGCTGTATATCAAGCTAACACTTCTTAGAGCTATCTGTTATAGCGCCAAGATGTCATTTGTGGGTAGTAGCAGCTCCTCCTTGTGAAAGCAGAATTAGGGTCACGTTTTCCTAATGCATCATTTTGTAGGTCAGTGTAATCATACGTGGTCTGAACCTCTCCCCATCATTGCTTGATGAAATCAAGTCCTGTAGCTCTTTGTACTTCTACAGTGTTCTTTTTACTTTCCTGGATGAAAACACGAGAACTTCATGTTTCACCTCCTTTTCAGATGTTGATGCACACAACAACCAGCAGGAGCCCGGTGCTGTGGGATTCTCACGGTGACCCCTCTCTGTTGTGAGCACTGTCAGCTCCTGCTTTCCTGTGGCAATTTCTTATCATGGGAAAGCTTCTCCATTATCTCATGGTGGCTTTGTGAAGAGCTTTAGATGAGAGAATTCCCCAAACACCCCGTGGAAATCTGTATCAAGGGATGTCGCTTGGCACGTGTGTGTTGAGTGATCTGCAGTTCCGTAACTCAGCCACATTTGTTGTCCTGGGAAGACCTGTGTCTGTGCCACAAACCACTTCATCCCGCATCTTTCGGAGCTCACTGTTTTAGCACATAGGACTTGCTGGGCAGACTCAGGTGTCTGAACTCTCCCATCACAGTGACAAGAGTTCACATGGAAATCTGTGGTGTCACACTCTCATCCTGCTGAAGAACTGGGGATTGTCAACATGATTCCCTCAGGTAAAGGGAGACAAGGAAAACTTTTAGCATATTTAATTGATTCTATTTAGCAAAGAGTTGCTGCAAATCTGCTGCAAAACCTCTGAGCTTGGACTAGCTGGTCATCAGCCACTTCATGGTTTGCTGGTAGAGGACAAGAGAGCAAGTTTATAATTTGCCAGGTCCTCTTGTCTTTTGCCAGCACAGGTACTTGTCTGACAATCTGTTTGCACCTGAAGATCCCAGCTGAGTGAAGGAGACTGAGCAGAGCAGTCCAGCAGCCTCAGCTGTTCTGGCTGAGGTTTAACATCCACAGAACAGATGCAGAACAGTGTGGTTCACCTACAGGACACTCGATTGCCTTGTCATCACCCTTGCTGCTTTGACTGGTGCTTTAAAAAAGCCACAGTCGGTGATCTGCACATTTCAGGACTTGCCTTTGAGGCACGTTGACCAAAGCCAGCATGTCCCTCCTGAACCTTGTCGTCTCTGGGCTCTCCCGTGAGAAATCCAAACTGTGCCTTGTTGTTCCCGAATGCGGGGTGGGATTGGCAGGGCTGCTCCGAGGGTCTGTGCTCAGCTGGGCAGGGGCTGGGTGGGCAGTGCTCCCCGAGCCCCTCAGGCCTGCGCTGCAGAAAAGGGCTTTCAGCTGTAAGAGGGAGGGTGTAGATCAGATGTAAGAACAAAGTCTTTACTCTGAGGCGGGGGAGGCCCTGGCACAGGTTGCCCAGAGAAGCTGTGGCTGCCCCACCCCTGGAAGTGTCCAAGGCCAGGTTGGACTGGGATAGTGGAAGGTGTCCCTGCCTGTGGCAGGGAATTTGGAACTGAAAGATCTTTAAGGTCCCTTCCGACCCAAACCATTCTGGGTTTCCATGAAAAGACCACTCTCCCTTGGACTTTGGGGAAGAACACAGTAGGAAGCTGAATCACGCTGGGCAAACTACAGAACCTGCCTCCTGCCAGAGCAGCAGTGACTCTGCTCTTGGAAGAAGGCACTTTTCCACATGCTCCAAAGTTTAGAGCTGTGTGCTGAAACAAGGGTGCTGAGGAGAGCAGGATTCCACAGCCTGGGCTGGGAAGGATGTAATCATTTGTACCACCAAATGGTGCTTGTGTTTCTATTTAACTATTCCCAGGGTAGGACAAACCTCCACTCTTAAACTGATTTAGCTGCTTTGCAGCCAGTCATTCACTGTATATAAAGTATTTCAAGAGCACTATTGATTTTTAAAAGCATCCTGAAAAAATAACACAAGTGAAGTTTGTTCCCAGTGGAGCTAATTTAACTTTCTGTTGGTCTGCATCCTCAGACTGACTCAGTTCAAGATTACTTTAGTCTGAGGAATTCATCTTGTGTTGAATACAAACAAATGCTTTGGCCATTATTATATTATTCTCTTTGTTTATGGGCTACATGTGCACAGGAAAAAACCCAACATATCTGGTTGCTTTTAATTGAGCCATGTGACTTATTTGATTTTTTTATCAGCCAAATTAAGGCTAATAAATTGAGTTTAAAACAAAAGAGAGAGATTCATACAGAAGAAATAATTCTTCTCTTGGCTAGATTAATTTCTGAAAACAACTGACTTGGCCCTCAATATTAATCTCTGAGAATTTTCAGAATCATGAAGAGCTAATAACAAAACTCCCGGGTCATATTGGAAATGACAACTCATGAACAGAACAGAGGGAGCACTTCAACACTTAGAAGTGTTTATCTCTGACCTCATGCTAAGATTGTGCAAACCTTGTGTATGCCCCTGTGGGCCCAAGTTGAGCATTTTTTAGCTTGTCCACTGTGTTGCCTGAATTGTGTCTGACATTTGTAATTTTTCATGTGGTTGTCAAACACTGTCTCTGTTTTGGTTCCCCAGTGTCTTCTGCCTTGGTGATGCTGAACTCCTGCACATCCCCATCTTCCCTCCCAGCCCTGGAGCACAACCTTTGGGCTCCTCTGGGTGTCTCTGGGAGCAGATGTTGTGAGGAGAAAGGATGGGTCAGGCCCCTGCTCTGCTAAGGAGGAACAGCAGCGCAGGTAGGTGGTGTCTTTGCCTCCAAGGAGAAGTAGCATGATAAGGGTTTGGTAATCCTGCCTGTTACAAGCACTCTGCAATCCGTGCTTCTGGCTGTCCAGGTGTGCTCTGAAGACCCTTTACACCACGTCAAAGCTGTCTGCACCCTGTTCCTTCTGAGCTCCTGTCCTTGAGAGCTGCTCTGGAGCGGATCGTTCATCTGCTGCAGCTGGATGAGGCTGCAGCTGCCAAGGCAGCTCTAATCTCTCTCCTGTGTGGATGATGTACTGGCAATCCTTGAGCAATGTTGCATTTTAATTCCCCTTAATGGTTATTTGCAAAAAAGATGAAAATATTGACAGCTTGATGTTTCAAAACAGATTGAAATCTTAGGTACTTCTAGCGTCAACATGATCGCTTTCTTGGAATGGGGGAATTAATTTAAATATATTTAAATTTTCTACCAGCAATTCTAGTCTGTTATTCTCTAGGTGTTACTGTGCTGTCAGTCACGTTCTCTTGATTTGTAGGTTCCTACAATGTATGATTTTCTTCTGCTGTCACTTTTTTTGTAGCCCACTTCAATATATATGAAGCTGCAGATGTGCTCTCTGGTTTTATTTTCAAGTCATCCAAACCTGTCACTTTTCCTGCCTTTCCCTCTGAGTCAGAGCTGTCAGAAAGGCTTATTTCCACTTGGGGGAAAACTCCTGGAAGTCGAGGGGATAAAAACCCCCAACTTCCAGCAATGTGCCTAATTACTGAAAGATACTAAGAGAGATTCCCTGGGGACAGCTGTGTCTGACCACCCGGCAGTGCTGGCCATTACCTCACTATGTCAGAGGTTTGTTTCACCAAACAGTAACTTCCTGTCTGTATTTTAATAAGAAAATATATTTTAAATTCTTTTAAGTCAGAGAGCTGCAAGCAGAACTCTCACCACAAAACAAAGCAGCAGTTGTGAGGAAAACCGTGACACAAGGTGACACAGGAAAGCAACAGTGAAGGATGCAGTGGTACAGAGACAGGTTGTAAGTTCTGCCCCTGCTGAACTCAGCAGGGACTTCCCTGAAAAATACCAGATGCTGTGATGTTGACCTGCAGTGTTTGTGCAGCAAAGTGCTCAGACACGTGGCTGCAGTGGCTCTTGTGCAGGGAAGGAAACAGTGCTCAGCTGTTCCTTGAACTGTGCACAAACTGACCGGGGTGTCAAACTGTGACGTGTGAGGGATCCTCACAGAGTCTGCTTAGACAGTAAATTACACAATTTATTGGAGCCTGCGGGGGCCTTTGACCTCAGAGAGCTCCTTGCAGATAATTTCCTTTCCCCAGAAATGGTGCAGAGGATGATGTGGGCTCAGTTTGCTTGCAGTGTTTTCAGAGCGTTGGTGGAGCAGGGGTGGAAAGGTTTGCCCCAAAGCAATGGCTCTGCTCACAGTCCTGAGGGGTGGCAGAACACCAGAACAGCTGAAGAAGACACAGTGTGTGGCAGGGCAAGTAATCAGTGTGCAGTACCTGCCAAACACAGTGTGTCTGATTGCTTGCTGCTCTTCGGGCCATCCTCTCACCTCCAACAGCAAATACGGTGCTGCAGAGGAGCAAATGGGGTCAATGCCCAATGGCTTTGGGCAGAACAGGCAAACTTCACCAAATCTTGTCAAAGTGCATGGATAGATGGATTTCTGCATCAGATAACAGAGCTGCCTGGCCTCTGGTCACGCGTGGGGAAACCTGGGGGTTCGAGTAGCAGCATAATGTTACACAAAACATCAGTAAAAAGCCCATCTGATCCAGCCTGGGCGTGCTGCCTGACCTGACCTCGTGCAGCAACTGCTGGGGAGGACAAGGCCTCCTGGCACCCTCCTTACCAGGGAGAGGGCACTGCTCTCCAACCCACCCCAGCTGCTGACTAGTCTTAAAGTAAAAGTCCCAGGCATGAGCAACTTTGCAGCTCTTGCTAGAGAGCAGGAGCCGCGTGCACACCCTGTGTGCCTCTGGAGAGGAAGGGTGGGGGAAAGCAGGAATCCTCAGCTGTGTTCCTGGAGCTGTCAGTACAGCAGGCAGGCAGCAAGCAGACTGTGGTCACCTACCCTGCCCCTCCTTGTGTTTCCTCTGGTCAGGCTTCCATTCCCCGTGAACGTGTGCTGTAGAGTGGGAGAACGTGCTGTCTGAGAGAGCTCCACAGCGGGAACTTAGTGGCAGTTTTAGGAGTTTCAGTAAGACTTACTACCATTGTCCTCAGCGTGGGCACGTCAGTCCCACAGCAGCGGTGTGCTGTCTGCAGGAATGGAGCTGGTGAGTTGGGATGGCCGGGGGGGCCTTCACGTGTGAGCAGCCCCAGGTTTGGTACCTCTGCTCTGAACCACCTCCAGAATCCAGCTGCTCCTCACCAGCCTCCAGATGCAGTGGCTGCCTGTGTGCCACGGTCCTGGGGCAGCCTTTGGGGGGTCAACACAGCTCTCAGTACTTCAGGTAATTTTCTTTATAGCAAATGAGGTCGGGAGGTGCTAATAACTTCTGGGGAGAAACAGGCATTCTTTACTGTGGGGGTTCATGAAGGACTCCTGCTGTGGAGAGGGGATCTGAACCCACACCTCCAGAGTCTAAAGGATGTGCCTCGAGGTACCTTTCTTCCCTGTAGGCTTCCCCCTCCTGCCTGCTCTGAAGCCCTCCCTTGCACTGCTCCAGTACTGTGGCTGCTGTTTCAAGATCATGATCTTGAACATGTCTGTCATTGGTCCCTGCCCTGTCCCCAACTCTTCAAGCACAGTGACAGATACCTCGAATGATTGAAGTTATAATTAGATTGCCATAATGCCCTGGCCCTTACTTGTAGTCCCAGGGACTGCATCAAATCAATACCTTTTGTATTAGAAAATATGTACCTTTGTGGGGAAACCCCAACGACTTTGGATAAATAATGTTATGGCTTTAGCACAAGGAGACTTTTTGTTCCAGTCTCAAGATCTCCTTTCCCTTGCTTAAAATGAGATTTTGCTTGGTGTAACTCAGTGACCTCCACAAAGTGCAATTATTGGTGAACATCAAAATTAATGTGAATGTTAGACTAATGCAATTTATGAACAATTTAAAAAAGCATCCAGCACTTACAATTAGGACAGAATTGTGAGTTTGAAAAGAACCCAAATAACTGTATCTGCTTTTCCTCACACAGATTGCTGGTCTGACAGACCCTTGCTCAACAATTCCACAAATCCTTGTGGAGTAAGTCAAGGAGCAAAGTCCTGGTCTTGCCATGATGTTTACCTGCTGTGGTGGAGTCCCCATCCCCGGAGGGATTTCAAAGCTATGTGGGTGTGGCACTTGGGGACTTGGTTTAGTGATGTTCTTGGCAGTCAGTGCTGTGTTAACAGTTGGACTTGATGATCTTAAAGGTCTTTTCCAACCTCAGTGGTTCTGTGATTTATGCTTTGCAATCTCTCAACTTGTGCTTTTTCTGCTGCCCCTTCTCCATCTCTTGGGCCATTGGGGGAGCCTGGGGGTGTGAGAAGTCCTTATGTCCCAAACTGTTGAACCTGCACAGACTATGGAGAATGGAATATAATTTTTGGAGAGAAACTGTAGTCTGGTAAGGGGGAGGGGAGGGGAGAGGAGGAAGAGAAGGGAGGAAGATCCCAGTAATTCTGAAAACTTGTATTTCACTTCTTGCTGTGCCTCAGCCATACCCAGTCAGTTTGGTATCCACTTCAACTGGTAAAAAAACCCATTTGAGTGTGAAGATGCTGCTGAAATTAATGGAGCTCAGCGTCAGATACTTTTTAGCCCACTTGTGTCTCATACTCTAGATGCTTTTGCACTTATTGAGGTACTTAACTCATTAAATTGGGCTTTCAGTCATACTAGGCCTCCGTTCCTCACCCATCCAGAGGACATAAGTGCTTTTCCTCGTCTCGTTTTTTTATGTCCCACAGAACAGGATGCCTGTCTCTTGTCTTGCCACACCAGTGTGATGTTTCCCCCTAGATGATGCAGCACAGAGTGCACATGGAGGCTCTTCTTGCTTCATTAAATAATTTACAAGCCCGAGCTAGTCTTGGTTGGATTTTTATGTCCTCTGCCTCGCCATCTATCACGTCTCCTGGTTTAGGCAGCGTGTTCTCCAAAGCACAGCAGGCTTCTGGTGGCGATTGCACCCCCTAAATTCGGCAGCAGATCCAGCTGTGGCTGGTGCTGCTCAGTCTCCAGAAATGGTGCTCCTGGTAATGAGGAGTCTCCTTCCTTGGGAGGAGCAGTTGTGCAGCACAGCTGCCTGTTTCATGCAGTGTCTTCGTTTGCTGGAATTGCCTTTCTTGGGTCATGTCTCCTCTGCCTTTCCACCTCGGGCTGATGTGGAGGTGGTAGGTGGAGCCAGCTGAACAGATCCTGTCCTTACTCTGCTCTTCCTCCTGCTGCCCCCTTGACTGGGCTGCTGCCCAGAGCTTTCATACCAATGCAATAAAAAAGTCATCTGACAGCAGGAGGCCTTAAGCCACGCAAGCTGCTCCTTCCTTGCTCTGTGCAATGTGGGGAGTTAAGAGGACTTGGTGTAATTTCAGCTGGTAAAACTTGACAGAAGTATGTGCAACGTGAGGCCAGGGGGCCCAGAGAGGCTGGTGGGCTCATTGCCTGGTACTGGTCAGGTCACGGGCCAGACCAGTGCAGCTCCTGCTCTGTGTCCTGAGCTGCTCCTTTCCCACCTCACAGAGGAACGTGGCAGGTCCTTGCAGTGCCCTCCAACAGCCAGTGGGAGGATTTTTGTCAGGGGTGTCACATCAGTGGGTGTTCCACCCCTGCTGGCTTGGCAGCTGTGTGAGCACAGCTGGGTGGCCGTGGCAGTCCCAGGAGGGTCTGTCTCTGTACCTCTGCTTGGGGTGTAGCTGGAGGAGTCAAAACTACAGGTTTGCACTCAGCAGTTGTGGCATTACAACAGACAGAGAGGTCTGTCAGAGAGGTAACCTTTGCATTTCTCCACCCTGAGGAGCTGGTAGGGCAGTCTCTGCTGTCAAAGGTGGCCTGGGTGTGCGCTGCTGCAGAAGCAGCACCACTGATGCACCCCTGCCTGCCCCTGTAGGAGTTTCTCTGACAAAGCTGCCTGGAGGAGAAGGATGTTCATCTTCTGTGATGTGGTCAGCAACAGAAATTGGTCACCAAAATCAGCACAGGGGGGATTTTCTTCCTGATATCTAATCTAAACCTACCCTCCTTCATCCCAAAGCCGTTACCCCTTGTCCTATCACTAGGTGCCCTTGTAAATCCCACACCCGGAGTGTTTTCCTGCAATTATGCCATGCAAGGACTGTTCTCGTGACAAAGCATGGGCAGACAAGAACCAAAGCTGCCCCGGTGACCTGCCAGCCACGGCTGGGCTCTCACTGCCCGTGGGGCTGCTCTCCCAGCTGCTCCGGCAGTGCAGACATGGGGCAGCTCACCGAGGGGGCTGCCAGGAGGGATCCCTTCATCACAGCTCTGTCAGGGTCTTGCTGCAGCACCGCTGGATGAAAAGAGCTCTCTGCAGCCGACTGAGCCTTTCACAAAGACTTTCTCGTTGGATCCCCCCATCGCTGGGTTCCTTGCTGCCTGCAGGAGGAAAGCAATGGCAGGCAGAGAGGCTTCCTCGTGCAACAGGGCTTTGTTCCTCTTTTATCTGAACTCCATGTGTGAAATTCCTGTTAATGCTCTTGTACAGGTCTTCTTTACAGGGCCGTCTTTAAGGGTCTCTCTGTGTGCGTCAGCGTCTTTAAGTGGTGCTTTAAGTATTCAGTGTTAATGCACAATTGATGTTCAAAGGGGTGGTGTTGGGGCCTCTGGTATTTTCTCCTTTTTCAATCCCCAGGTGAGCTGCTTCAGGGAACTAAACAAACAAAGAAACAAAACCAGGCAAGTGAGTGGTTTTCTGCTGCGTGCCCTCCCTGAGCAGCTGCCTGTGGAATTGGATAGGCACCAGCACCTGTGCAGAAGAGTGGCTCTTGGAAACAGTAATGCTGAAGTCAGCCTAGTAAATAAGACCCTCTTAGCTGCTAAAAAAAATCTCATTTTCAGGCTCCTGAGGGATTTCTTCATTTTTCATGGCTGTGAAAAACATTGCTACTTTTCCAAACACGCAGGTAACAGCTGCTGGTGATGATCCATGGGGTGTGTAATCGGTGACTGCTGCTCCCAGGCCCCTGTGCAGATACATCCTGTGCCATCCTAAAATGATTCAGCAGGTTAAGAGCACGATTTTCTCTCGGTGGTAGGTCATGGTGGTTTTTGACTGAAGGGCAGTTCTACATAAAGATTTGTTCTGCAGACAACTTTGCACCAAAAAAAAAAAAAAAGTAAATCCATTGTAACACTGTCAACTTAAAGAGGTTCAGTTCCTTCCTGTACAAGGTTTTTTAGGTGCCTGTGGCTTGGTAACAACTCACAGAAACTTTAAAACCCTCTAGTTGGATACCTAGAAACCAAGCTCAGAAGTGTCCTTTTTTCATTAGAGATTTGGCTTTGTGGAAGCCATTTTGATATTTATTTTTAATGAGTTGATTATTTTGAACTCGTTTTACCAACTCTCTGCTCACGTATCTTCCTTGAGATGAAAAGATGATGTAAAATGACTTGCTACAAAATTCTAGCCTCAATAAGCTTGATGTTTTTGATGGAAAGAAGGTGAGCCAGAGAGCCTAGAGGCCTTGCCTTTTTGATCTGCATTCAGAAATTCTTGATTGATTGGCATCTAGGGGATTGCCCAGCATGAGATGGGATCTATACTCCAATTTTGTACATGAAATAGTCTGGCTTTTTATCTAAATTCCTGAAATCAAAAGAAAAAGTATTTGTAAAACACACTGCGTTTTTGTTACTAATAAATGCAAAACTCTACCTTAGACCTGTAGCTGTGATCTTGTACAGGCTGAGGCAGATGAGAGTCAGTAGACAGAGATTTGTTTGATCAAAGACAAGTTGAACACTGCAGGGAAAATCCAGTGTGATCTCACCTGCTGTTGAGCAGTGCCCAAGTGTACACCTGAGGTGACAGCTTCAATAATAGATCGGGTAACCAAGGGCCGTGGAGTTCTTTGGGACTCAGAAACGTGCTGGTCTGCTCTGGAGATTTTACCCTGAGCAGTCATTAGTAATTTCCATGAGCTGTCTTTGGGGCAATCATTGTTCCAGTTCAGTGTTCCTCATTTTGTAGTGCTGACTACAAATTCTTCCTTTATATTTTGGGCACTTACTTAGTGTTAACAAACTTCCTGGTCCCATGCCTCTCACTAAAGATGTTCTCAAAAAGAGTGACACAAATTACTGTTGGTTTCCCGTTGGCCATGAATTCACTTTTCATTAGGAACTGCCGCAAAAGCAGCGCTTGCTTTAATCAGCCCTCGTCTGGTTGTTTGGAAAGGTTTGCAAGGTTGACTGGCTTTCTCAACTTGATCTGTGCTCACAGTAATGAGGCGTCCGGCTAATGAGACCATTGCCATTACAATGGCAGCTTATTAATTACCAGCTTATTAAATCCTAATTAGGGCCCCAATTCTGCTTGATGCTGAGTGCCTGTAGTGAGTAGCTGGATATTTTCGTGCGCCCATTTTAGATCTCCAGTTGGAAGCAGTGCCCGAGGAGCACCGCAGCCCCCTGTTCACGTGTCAGCCCTGTCTCGGTGCTAACAGGATAACTGACTCTAATGGTGTTGGCTGGTGTGCGATGGTCGGAGCTGCCCTTCCCTCCTCTGAGCTGCCCTTCCCTCCCCTGAGGAGCCCAGGGCTGCTGCTGTGCAATGGGCTGTGATTCACATGGCAGGAGGCTGCACGGTGCTGAAGGACAGTATTTCCTATCTCATGTTCTGGGGCAGATTGTTTTCTGCACATTCATGCACTAGTGAAAGGAGTTTGCAACTTTATTGTTCATCAGCGCCAGTTAAATGCAAACTCAATGTTAGCCAGACATGCCTCCTCCTGAATAAACAACTCAATTCTGTCCTCCCGAGGCTGGAGGTTTGTAACTGTGCAGTGTCTCTTTTAGAATCCAATTTCCAAGTGACCTTCCCCGCCTGCTTTCTGCTCTGTCCAAGTTCCTGAGCTGAGCAGGTGGTGTCAGTACAACAGCAGGGCACTTTGCAGAAGTGCATTGCAGAGCATTGCAGAGCATCTCTCTGCCTGTCATGGGCTGCTTGTTTTGCTGTTGTTTCTGTCAGGGGAAGGTTGTATGAGCTCTTGTAGACTTTCATCTTGTGGAGATGAAGTTTTAGGCTCGCCCTTGCCAGCCGTGGAGCTCTGCTGTTCCTGGCAGGCGTGTCCTTGCAGGATGTGAAGCCTTTCAGCTCAGTCTGATGGCAGGGGCTGCTCCCAGGTTTGGAGAGGCCTGGGCTGTGCTCCCTTCTCTCCCATCAACCCCCAAACCCTGAGCTTAGGGACTGTATAACTGTGGGCACACACGTTCATGAAGGAGATTCTTCCATCTCGGAGCCTCTCCCCCATCGACTGACCAGCCAGGACTCCTGGTGCTGCTGTGCAGATGTGACATTCTCTGCAGATGCAAGGTAAAATCAGCATTGCAACAGCTTTGCCATGCCCCAGTCTTTCTCATCTCCTTGTTTTGGATACTGTGCCATTCCTATTTACCCACCAGAGCCTGCTCAAGCAGCTTTCTGCTCTGTGTGTACTGCAGAGGCGAAGCTGTTGCTGGGGATGCTGCACGAGTGTGCAGTGCCAGATGTACTGCAGCCACACGAAACCAGTCCTGTCCCCTCTGAAATTAGGCTGGATTTTATCATAGGTGTCTTTTAAGATACATATTCTTAACTTTTAGTGCTGGGTATTCTCACAGTGGGGTCACCTGCAGCTCTAAAATTGAGCTCAAATGGGGCTCCCACAAATCCATTGCTCCAAAATGCTCCCCTCATCTTTCTCAAAAGCTAGTAAAGTGGAATGAGGCTTATTTTTCAGAATTAGCTGAAGTCATAACTTTTTTATGCTCCTCTTGAGTTAGAGATGAAAGTTAATTTCCTGAGTTTGATCTTGATATCTCTCCCAACTCTCTCCGTGGCTCTGTGGAAGTAGTCTTGAGTGCCCAAGGTGCCTGGAATGAATTCTCCATTTTAGAGGGTTGTTACCATCATGTAACAGAACATTCAAACACTTAGCATTAATAACTGGTTCTTTGCTTGCTATGTTAATTGGAGGAATGATGTCTTGGCTTTGTTTTTTGAGTGGTGAATTGAATGCTGAATGTGGCAGCCAAATTGCATTTCTCCTTCTTTTTCTCTCTGACTCCTCCCAGATTTAAAGTTTCATCACAACTTTCCGCAGTCCACGTCATTATTGGGATTTCATTAGCAAGGTTGCTAATGAGAAATGAAATTGAGACATTTGAATTGAGACAAATGAGCATTTTTTCTGACAGGGACAACAAATTGACCAACACTCACTGTAAGAAGCAGTAAAAAGCAGGACTTGGGTTCTGTGCCGTCTGGACAGTTTCCACATAGAATGTGTTTGCAGCCTTACCAGACCTGGAGGAATCTGCCTGGCTTTTAGTAAGAGGGTGTGTTGCAAGATGCATTTGTACCTTCATGTTTCAGTTTTAAGCTACTCCCTGAACTTGGCAGTAAGGCAAAAGTGTATAAAGCAGGTAACCCCCCCCCTCTATGTTAATTCCAGAAGTGCAATTCCAAAAAGTTCTTTTCTCATCTGTTCAGTAACGGAAAAGGTCTTGCCTATTTAGTTTCTTCGTCTCCCACAGTATGAACTTGGAACACGACACTGAGATGTTACTGTAATAATTGGGCTTTAAAGCATTTTGAAATACATGGAGTCCTAAGCCACTCTGGATGTCAAAGGAGAGATTTTGAGCCGTGAATACCCCTGAGAAAATCCAACTTACTTTCTGACTTGCTTTGAAATTAGAAGTGTTGCTGGCCTGACACTAACCCTGCTTTCTGTTTTTATTTTAGAGCAAAGATCTGTTTCCATCCAAGTGAAATGCCACTGGCCCAACTGTCAAGCTTTTTGTAGGATAGCAGTGATTCTTTCCTTCCCCTTCCCTTACATTCTTGCTATCCTGCTGTTTGGAATTAACAAAGCTCTGTTCTTACATTTGAAATCCTAGAATAGTTTGGCTTGGAAGGGACCTTTAAAGGCCCTCTAGTCCAACACCCTGCAATGAGCAGGGACATCAACTAGACCCGGTTGCTCAGAGCCCCGTCCAACCTGGCCTGTAATGTTTTGGGGTGGGGCAGCCACAGCTTCTCTGGTCTCTTGGTAGGCACTGTTGTAAAGCAGTGGTAGAAAAACTGGGCTTTCTGTGCTCAAGCTTAGTCTAAGTGACCCTGTCTGCTTGGCTGAGGGCTTTTCTAGTTTCTGGTTTGGGGCATCTCTTTTTCCTTTCAAGATGGACTTGGGCTTTTGAAAGAGACTGGCCCAAGAAAGAAAAAGCACTGATCTGTGATGCCAACCCCACACATCAGTCTGTCCTCGCCCTGTTCAAGGAGAAAAAACAGTCCCAAAGTAGGAGCCTTTGAGCTCTGAGACACCAGTTGATCAGGAGAGATTTTCTGATTTTTCAAGCAGGCAGATATCTGGGGTTTGTCTGCTTTGCTCCCAAACAGTCTTTTCAGAGCACCCCTGCATGAAGTGGGCAGAACTCTGAATGAATGAGTTGATTCTGGCAGGACTGGGGCATGAAATGGTCGTACAGCTCTGCTTGAAGATGCCTCAGCTGCCAGGTTTGCAGCTGATGTTACAGGTGTGATCACCTGGGCAGTGCTGGCTGTGCATGACTCTGCTTCCCACCAGTGCTCAGTACTCCAATAACGTGAAATTTGGCCATTTCTCACATAACTCCCCTGCCACCTCCTGTGAATAAAGACATTCCTTACAGTGCTGTCTGTAACACCTGACAGATCCTTCCACTCCCGTCTGTCACATCCAGCAATTTCTGGAATCACATCCAGGAGCTTTTTTACATCTTCCTCACTTTCCTTACTCTCAGGCAGGGCCTCTTCAGCAGTTGACCCAAGAAACACAAAGATACAGGTATGACGGAGCCTGTTGCTGCCACAAGTGAACGAACCAAGTTCATGTCAGAGGTGGAGAGAAGTGACTCCCCTTTTCTAGAATTTTTCGTGGTACATCCCTTTGTGGGTCACTGTGGGACTTTGGTAGTCTGCAGGAGAAACAAAAGTAGAGCTCTTAACAAAAAAGCCACAGGAAAGGAGATTCAAATATTTGCATCTGGGGTGCCATTGTTTATCCAAGAGTTTTAAAGAAATGGCTGGAGTCTCCCAAGTATAGCCCCGGGTTTAATAATTAGACTCAAGGGAAATGGTCTGATGGATTTTGAAGCCTCCAGCCTCTCAGAAACATGTATTTATTTGTATTGTTTTGAATCCCAGAGAAGAGCTGCAGATTGAGTGTTAGGCACTGTCCACAGCTCCGGAAGATGTGAATCTGTGAAATCAATCTCTCAATTACAGTGGCTGAGTTTCCTGAAACCTTTATTCTCCGGCACAACTTTATTGAAAGATCTTGGCTGCAATTAACCTTTAGATGCCGAGGCAGTTGCAAGGACTGCTGAGTCCCTTAGTGAATTAAGAGATTAGGGATGCCTTTTGATGGTAGGAATTCAATTGCTGGGCTGTCTGAGAATGGGTCATTTCCACTGTCTCTCCCCTATGTAGATTTTGTGCTGTGTGCAGCTCCTTTGTACTTACCCGTTTCCTCCAGGTCGGCACTATCACACCTTCCTCCGTGCCCTCGTGCTTGTTGGTGCAGTCAAGGAAAAACATTTAAAGTTATGCATGAGTGTCTGCCGTTCCCGACAGGCTTCAAGAAAGTCTGTGGGCTTTGTTTTTGTCGTTAGCAAGTGTTTCTCTGCAAAGATAGCTCGTGGAATCCCAAATAAGACGCTGAACCACGGGGTCCTGAGCATGTTGCATCCTTTTCTCTTTGCCCTGTGAACAGCAGACGCTGCAAACCACACTTTTACCATGGCCATAAGTTCTTAAAAGGCTCCACTTACTGCTTGAAGGAAGGCCATTTACAGAGTGGCACGTTACATTAGCCTGGTCGGGGTTACAGTGCACCAAAATAAACGTTCCTAAACTTCTTCGGTTTTTCCAGCAATTTGACTGGAGCTGTTATTCACGTACCTCATTTCTCTCTGTCCAGGAGCTGCTGTTCAAACCATTAAGTGACGGCAGGAGTCCTTAGAGATACATGTTGCTCTGTGAATGGCGTGTTCTGGCTTTCACAGCTCTTTGTGCATCGATTAAGGTGGAAAACAATCATTTTCACTATCTTGCACATAAACTGTGAAGTTTAATTTAGCACTGGAAGTGCTCGGAGGTGATTGTTTCTGGGACCAGAAAAATGTGGGGGTTTGCTGCACATTTGGTAAATTGGTAGCTCTAATTTCCAGGTCCTGAACAGGCTCTCCTACTAAATGAAAATTTTTCATGTTGGTGGAGATGCCTCTGGCATAGCAGAGGAGAAAGAGAAAAGGGTAATGAGAATTTGTAATGATTGATAGCTGCAGGAATTTTGATCAGATTAAGGCAATTACTGATGGGATAATGATCATTAGTATTTTGTTTTTAATGGGGAGATGAATTGCTGGAAAGCAGCAAAGCGTGCTGGGATGAACAAGAATCTTTGATACAGTGCTTTTTTTTTTTCCTGATGCCCTTTCTTTTTTTTTCCTTGCTAATCATGATGCAAACTAGATGGCAAAGCAGTCTGGCAAATGTGGGTGCCTGAGCAGGGGAGCAGCGTGGGGGAGCAGGAAGGGCTGTGGTGCCCGTGCAGGCTGCTGGTGGGAGCACTGCTGGGCAGCGTCACCGTCCGTGTGCTTAAAATGGAGTAGAAAAAGTAGGGAGTGGGCAGAAAAGAACCAGAGACAAGAAGACAGCCCGGCAGCGAGAGGCATGCCTGTTTAGCTAATGGAAATAATGACTTGATCAGAGCAGGCTAATGCCTTCGTGGAGATGATTCTTGGTGTTAAAAGGGCTCTTTCATGTAGAAACAGAAGTAAGAGTGAGAGGGACTGATTAGAAGTGAAGCTGGACAAATTAGGAGCAATTTCTTTTTATGATATCAACTGCAGGAAGAAGCTGCTTGGAGGGTGGCAGGCTCCCCATATCCAGATGTCCCCATGTCTAGACTGCCTCATTGTTAAGAATTTCATCTTTTGCCAAATACATTCTGTGCTTCAGTCACAGCAGCAGGTTTTCCTGTTTCCAGCGGGCTGGAGCTCTGTGATAAGGGTGTTTCAGCAGTGCCTGTGTGCTCATCACTCCTGCCTGGCCGTGGGTTCTGCATGAGCCTCACTTACAGACCAGCTCTGGGGAACAGCTTTGCTGTGTGGCAAACCCAGTCCTTGGGCTTTAAAATATCTGCTTGGAAAAACATCCCCTCCATCCCCACGGGCCAGAGCCAGGTAAGCAGAAATCACCCGCAGCTGAGCTTTGTCCTGCACACCAATCCTACTGAAGATAAACATTTCCAAGAGGAGCTGTAGATGCTTTACTTAAAAGCCCCCGTTACAGCCCTTCAGGGAGCTTTAAAGTATAAAGCAAGTCACAGGCTTCTGCATAGGCACACGTGTAGTGAAACCCCTGTGGTAATTATGTGAACTGTAATTAATGAGCTGTGTCACATGGGTGAGGCCTCTAGGGCTGGTGTTGAATCAGAGGTTGATCCTTTAAGGAGAACTTCCTGTTACTGATGTTGATGCTGATAATTTTGTTTCTAGGGTAGAGGAGATGAGTGAGAGATCAGCCTGTTGCAGCTGGGAATGCAGATGTGTGCTGAGGGGGAGGGTGAGTGGCACTGACATTTACACTGGCAGTGCCCAGTTTGGATGTGTACAAACCCAGGATGAAGTCTAGCTCTGGTACGACAGACTTCAAAATAAACAGCTTGGGGAGTGGAGTCAGTCACGGTATGTGCCCTGTGGTGAGGTGTGAGAGCCAGTGCAGAAGTCCCTGTGCTGGGAATGGGGTAGATGTGGAGTCCTGTGTCCTGGGCAAGGGTCTGTCTCCTGCCCTGGGGAGTTTCTCCAGGCTGTGGGACTTGGAGACAAGTTTTAACATCACTCCTTTAAGTAAGAAGCCCTCTGCCCTCTCTAAAGTCTGCGCAGCTTTCCTGAGATGAAGGAGATCTGGGGCTGCTGCCTGCCCCCTGACTGCAGCACTGATGGATGCTTGGCATCTGGGGGTGATGCTGGAAGCTGGGTGGGTGCACATGCAGATTCAGTGGGTTCAACACGGGAAGCAAATGTCAGCAGCAAGTCTGGAACGAGCACACACCTTGGCTCTGCCTGGAAGGGTGGATTTATTCACCTTCATTTTAGAGGGGATTCTTCAAGGGAGGGGGTGACTCTCAAGGTGGCCAAAGAGCAAACAGTGGACTATGGATGTGGGCAAGGAAAGACATCAGGTCTGATGACTGTTTGCCCCATGGTTTTCTTCCAGGCCTCTGGTATGAACTACAAGGGGAAAACAGATGGGCAATGACTCTGCATCTGCCTGTTCCTCTCCCTCCCATTTCCCGGCTCTGGCAGAGCGCCTGGGCTGTTCTGGTGAGCTCTTGAGCAACTTCAAGAAGTGCACACAAGATGTGCTCTTTCCCAAGCTTGGGAGTGCAACCAAGCTCAAAGCAATACCCCGAGTTAGCCCCAGGTTTCATGAGCTCCTGCTTTGTATTTGAGAAGATCATCTGCTCACCCTTAATATGAAAACATCAGCTTGAGCCAAACAGATGTAATGCCTCAAAAATCAAAGAGCAGCCTGATATTGATGTTGTGTTCCTCTCCCTGGCAAGCCAAGAAAAACTGGAGGACCCTCTCTGTGTCAAATCCAAGTGGTGGATTTGGCTACTGCTCTTCATGTGTGAGATGCATTTTCAAGCGGGGAGACATGAGATGCTGAGCTGCCACCTGATTCCAAGGTGATGGCCCAAGGTCACAAAACCTGGGGAAAATATCTCGCATTAAAATATATGCCTGGATACGTAGGCATCAAAAAAACCCTAGCCTTATTTAAAAGCAAACAAATAGGAAAAAGCCACAGCCTTTGGCAGTAAGGAATATCTCAGAGCCTGAAAGCAAGACAGATCTTTTATTTTTGTAAATCCCACAAAGAGAAGTTTCACTGCAAATCTCATTTTATCCCCTCATTCCTTCTGCATTTTTTGTGGAGTTTCCAGTTGCCTTGCTGAACTGGGTGCTCTCTTCTCTTGCTTTTACACATCACCTGGGGAATCTTACATGCAAAGAGCCCTTTCCCCTAATTTGACACCAGAGCCATGATAAGTCTATGGAAATGAGGTGGTGCAATGGCGCGTAAAAAACCTGCCAGCTTTTCCCTAGGACGTGCAGGTGGATGATCTGACACTGCCCCAGCACACAGTGCTGCTTTGTTTTCCCCACATTCCTTCTGGGAGCATCTGATGGTGGCACCAAACTGTGGAAAGCTCAGGGAGGAAGAGTTCCCCTTGGGGCCATGGGTGGGGGTTAATGGGTCTCCCACCCCTGCAGGGACTCTTGCAACAATCCCTCCCCGTTGCACTGCTCCAAGGCACTGTGCCTGCACCATGAGCATCCATCCTCTCCTCCTGGCCAGGAATAACCCAGCAGCTCGGGTGGAAGATCTGAGGAACAATGTTTTGTTGCCTCTTCCTCTTGCCTCTTTTTATCTGTTCAAAAGTGACACCTTCTCCTCCTCCTCTCTGGAACTGCCAGGCTCGGCTAACGCCATCCTTCTTTAGAGGATGCACCCACCATCCACCCCTGTGCCTTGGGGCTGATTTGGGCCTTTGTTCACTGGCTGAGGGCTGAGAGCTGAGGGTTGAGAGCGGAGGGCTGAGGGCTGGAGGCTGAGGGCTGAGGGTTGAGAGCTGAGGGCTGAGGGCTGGAGGCTGAGGGCTGAGGGTTGAGAGCTGAGGGNGAGGGCTGAGGGTTGAGAGCTGAGGGCTGAGGGCTGAGGGTTGAGAGCTGAGGGCTGAGGGCTGGGGGCTGAGGGCTGAGGGCTGGGGCCTGAGGGCTGCCTTTGGTGCTGCAGTGTGGCAGCCCTTTGCTCTCAGCCCTGGTTGCACAGGGCACTCCCCGCCTGGCCCCTGCTGCAGGCTGGAGCTCGTTTCCAAAAAGGGGTGAACAACAGAGAGGAGAGGGGGGTTGGTGCAGCTGGTTGTGCCTGTGGACTGACCCTGCTGGAAGCAGAAAGCAGTGGAGCCTTGTGGTGACAGCAGCCCCTCCTGCCCCGCTGGGCCTGGTGCGCAGGCCTCGCTCAGCGCCGGGCGGCTTCAGCTGCTCTGTCCTGGGAGAAGGCAGAGGAATGAGCCCAGAGTGAGGAACGGCCGCGGGCTTTGCCTGCTGGCTGTGACTGGCTTCTGCTGGGCAGGGAGATAAGCCTTGTGATTTGGGAATCACCAGATGGGTGAGTGTTAGCAGGGGATGCTGATGAATAATGTTGCTTTCCAGATATTGTTTTGCTGCTAATCCTGCACGGCTTTTGGATGGCACTGATGATGAGGAATCTTGTCTGAACTGGAATTTACATGGAATCTCGCTTCTTGGAACAGGCTGAAAATCCCCAAGCCCCAAATTACGCAAATTCAGTACAAGGTTTGCTTTCATTTTTACATTAAATCATTACTGTTTGTAAATGACCTTCTCTGACTTTGGGTCGTCACAAGGACAAAATACATTTTCACCAGGCCAGTGGATATGGAGTCAATTTTCACAGCAGCAGGCAATTAGCCAGGGCTTGTCTAGCTGCTGGAAACTTGCTTCATCAGGAAACAGGAGAGTGAGTGTTTCTAATCTCACGCCTGAAGTCAGGCACAAACCAGTTCTTAGGATGCTGTTCAGCTGCATTTGGTTTGAGGTCTGCACTCCGTCTTATTTTTGGCTGATGAGATGATTGGGGATGACGAATTTTCCATGGGGTTGCAGCTCTGGTTCTGTCCAGTCTGGACTAAGAAGGTAATAAATTTAGGCACTAATCCACTTAGACTGAAAATGTGATTCCAGAACAGGTTTGCTCAGTGCAGTCCCCTTCTATGAGAGCAGGTGCAGTGGATATTTCCCATATGTATTTGTAAAATCATTTTAAATATATTCATTTATTTTTATGAGTGCTTGTCATTACATACTGTCAGCCAGGAGTGCAGCCCTGCTAGATTATCTCTGTAACAACCCTACTGAGCAACAAGCAGCTGAATATTTTTATAATCTGTTCAATGGCTGCAGGAGATTCCACTGGCTTCTTTTGGGCTGCAAAAAAGAGAGAAAAGCTTCTGGCTGAGGGCCGGGGCAGGGCAGAGCCCTGGGGCCCTCAGTACCCTCACCTCTGCTGCAGTCCCAGGAGATGTTCCACCAAACCTGGGGGACTGTTATGGAATGAGAAACCTGTTGCATTTTGGTTGAGGTCAATGGCCACACTCATGTGATCCTTTCAATTCTGGTGACATTCAACCAATGCCTTTAGATAACTAGTGAGAAAATTCTCTCAAAGTGGTTTTAACTTGATCTGGTAAGGGTTAAAGAGAGGGAACTCACCCCAAGAAACAAATGTGTGCTGTGAATTTGGAGAAAGGTTAGTGAATTGTTTCAGTCGAGGGCAAAAAGTAATTACTTTCTTATTTGGAAGCACTGACTTTATTTTAATTTGAAACTCCCAACTTTTTATTGAACAGTTTCCCTTATTTAAACTTTGATCCAACAGCAAATGTTAGTAAATGGTTTTTAATGACCTTTCAAGTCAAACAATTTTGTAGGCTGACTCCAAGCAGAATGTTATTGTTTGCTTGTCTCAGTGTTGAAAACAAAAATTTCTAGTCTGATTCGTTTGGAGGTGAACTGTTTTCCAAAGTTCATCCCAAACCCTGGAAAATTGATGATTTATGAAGTTTTAGTCACTAATTGGAAAACAACAATGTTTTACTTTGGCTGAAGCAAATTTAATGGAAGTGTAATTTAAAAATAGAAGTATTACCCTAGGTCATTTTTGCATTTCAAACTAATATATAGGGATACCTTGGTCATGGCACGCAGTTTCCTTTAAAGTTACCTTAATATGTTGAAACTGGACCTATGTGACTTTTTTTTTAAACTTTAATGTTAGTTGATGAATCTGCCAACATCTTTCGACGACCTTTATGACTGGGAGCCTTCCAGGACTGACTTAATTAAAGACGACATGGAGTCAAAGTGAATTTTTTAAAAGTCTGTTTTATTATTCCCTATTAAAATTCTCCTGAATTACTCAGCTGTCAGAGATGGAATGGAATTTATCATTAAGCTATTCACTTAGATAATTAAATGTACCTGCAGCTTTATTTGAAATGAAAGTGGAAAAAGGCAGCAGGGGGCTGCACGTGACAAGTCTGCTTCCTGGCAGACTTCTTGGGGCTATTTCATTGTCCACCCATAGTTTGAGGAGGGTCTGTGGAGTTTCTACTTTTGATTTTTAACTCTATAATAAAGTCTGCAAATACAAGAACTCCCACCACTGCTCAGCTCAGCTCTTCTCCTCTGTGTGCTGAGCCTGAAGGGGTTACAAATAGGAGTTTCAAGACCTAGCCCCCAATGCTTCAGGTACTCCAAATGCACCCTAAAACACTGGGTCCTGCCCTCACCAACACACTGCAAATCAATTGAGGAGAAATTAAAGAACATCTGGAAAGAGCAACTCTGTGTGATACAGAGTCTTCTATGTAGGTGCACCAAGGGCATTTCTGACAATACTTAGTTTCTGTTGCTGTGGCTCCCAGTAGCTGTGCTGGAAGAAGGTGGGTACAATCAGCTTCTGGCCATCACAGAGCCAAATTGGTGGAATGAAGCCATATGCTATTCATAATTATTTTCACACCACCTGCTGGACTCATTTAAAAACAAATATCCTGAAATGTGAGGTAAGCCTCAGTATAAAAAATCCTGTCTGCTGGGAGAAGTAGAAGCTCGCAGTGCTAAGCCTGGACCTGGGGATGGTTTTTGTCCATTAGTGATTTAGCAAATTCTGTAAGAAAGATGATGGAGATAGTGAAAAAGTGGGTGTTGATGTGAAAGCATTTGTTCAGACCCCAGCTACAGCCCCTTCCCAGTCCTATGAGTCTGCTGGATTTGGCCTGCATGGAGGCCACGGGTGCCCATCATCCATGAGGGAACCAAGAGGGCGAGGAGGCTGAAGCAGAGCAAAGGCTGCTGATGACAAGCCCTGTGCAAGCTTGGTTGTTATGCTGGTGCAATGCTTTTGGAGAAGCTCGATTCAAAGGTAGCTTTTAAGAGGAGGCATAAAGCCATGCTCAGCCCACATAGTGATGTTTGAACCTGCAGTAAGTCTCAGCTTGCTCTCTGTTTTCCCCCTTCTCATGCTGGGCTGCTCTGGGGTTTGACTGCTGCCCTGCGTGCGGGGGCTCAGCTCTGCTGCTTGGGGTTTGCTGGCAGAGGGCAGGGCTGGCCACCCCTACCCACTGGTCCCAGAGATGCAGCCCTTGCAGAGGTTGCTGCTCCCCTTGAACTGTGACAGGCTGTGGTGCTTTTCTTCCCCAAATCAGAAAGCATGCAGCGCTCCAAAGCTGTTTTCACAGTGGCGGCTGCCTGGGGCCAGGCACCCATTCCTACTCTTGTAAAGTTGGCCAGTTTTCTGGCAAAGTCTTGTGCACTCTGCAGCCTCTAACAGCAGCCTGATCAGGGTACATGTGGTGGTGCTGTGCAGTGACACCAGGAAACTTGCTGAATGAGGTAAGAAAGGTCAAATCCTCAGGTTGTGCACAGTGTAGACACACAGCTGAAAACACCTGCTGTTTCAAGGGTTAAAATTACCTTCTGGCTGGAGGTGAGGGTGCTGGAGGTAGAGGAGAGGAGGGTCTGTGGGTCCAGTACACTGTGCCACGCAGGACGTGACTACCAAGAGAGCACATCCCCTTCGGTCACTCTTAAACCTCACAGATTCTGGCACTCATAGGTGGCTGCAAATTAGATACCATGTAATAAATCCTCATCTATTTGTCATTGAGCTATTTCCAACCATGTAATCTTCATTTTCATTAACAGGTCTCTTGAAAATAGAAACTTATGAATTCAGTGCTCTCTTGGGGCTCAAGTGATTGAATGCAGTGCAGATTTCAAACTTGAGTAGCTTTTCTATTGCACCTGCAACTCTCAGATATTGCTTTTCCTGGCTGACTGTGTTATTATTCTGCCAGTGAGTACTGGCTGTACCAACAGTGCATGCAAAGGATATATAATGCAAAAAAAAGTGCTATATCACTGGCTGTCACAACTGCCTGAAAGGAATCTGTAGCCAGGTGGGGGTTGGTCTCTTCTCCCAAGTTACAGTGACAGGACAAGAGGAAATGACCTTAAGTTGTGCCAAGGGAGGTTTAGATTGGATAGTAGGAAAAATTTCTTTGCCAAAAGAGTTGTCAAGCACTGGGCCAGGCTGCCCAGAACTTTTGTGGAGTCACCATCCCTGGTGGTATTTTAAAAACGTCTAAATTTGGCTGGGACTACTCTGAAAGGTTTAATAGTGTTGCTGAAATATTTCCTAGCTACTCCTTCCTCCAACTCTGTTTTTTCCAAGCCCAGAAACTAGTCTCTGGATTTCCCCAGGGATTTCTGTTATCTCATCCCACAAAAATGTCTTAGTTCTTAATGCTATCAAGGTAAAAATAGATATTCCCTTGCGCAGTGTTTGCAGTCACAGACCTCATTTCTAGGAGTCTCCACAACTGCTGGATCAAGCAAGAATGATGCAGAAAGCAAATTATACTCCTACCTCCTGGGGTCTCTTCTCTGATGAGAGAGAAAACAGTTACTCGAGTGTTGAAGGGCATGGATTTCTTGCAGTTCCATCTCAGATTTTGTTAATATTCTTTTTATAAAGCATGGACAACCCCCATAGGACAGCAGTGCATTCCTAAACAAGAGGCAGCATAGCTTTATGGGACTTACCTTGTTCTTCCTGGAAGATGTGAGCAGAAGAAAAATGCAAAGATTCAAATACCTCATCCTGGTGGTGACTTCCACACCCTGACTATGAGCAAGCCTGGTAATTGCTTCCTTGGCTCTTGGACACCAGCACTGCTGCCTGCACATAAATGCACCACACCCCTCCATGAATGTCCTGGAGCCCTCTGGCAGTCACCCCTCAGGATCTGCTCAGTGAGGGAAGGCAGTTTTGCATTTCAGAGAGCGATGCAGTGGTGGAGAGGGTTGAAAGAGAAAAATAGGTCTTTAATCTCATAAAGCATAATTTGGTTTGCATTTCATTATGACAAGAAACTGAGTGTTTACTGAAAAAACATTTGATGGAGAAACTGATCTATGCACTTTAAACCCCTCAGGGAAGGCTGATCAAAGGCAGAGCTGCATCCCTATGGGATCCCAGCCTGTATGCTGAACTCACTGAATAACTACACATAGCAGTATATGATTATTTATGATATCTTAATTTTCCATTATTATCATTATTATTATTATTATTGTTGTTGTTGTTTTCCCCTTAGTTATTTCATTCAGGAGTTTTACTGTGGACCAAGGAAAGTAACAATTTGTGGGAAGAGGTTTGCTGTGGTGTAACGTCTGAAATCTGCCTAGAATAAAAAAGTTTTAATTAATAACAACAAAGGAAGAGAATTAATAAAGAGCTGGATTGTTTGTGGAGAGCTAATGGAAAACAGCTCAAGGGATAAGGGGAAGATGCTGGTGGATCTTTTCCTATAGCTTGCCCTAGGAAGGGGAGATGTGTGTCCACATCTAGACAGTGCCGTCACAGGAAGATGTTTGTGTGATTACTGCACTTGTGCTCATTTCTAACTCTTCCTCTTGGAAAAGGTGGTTTGAATAGGCCTTAAGCCTGCTGTGTCTGTCCCTCTGTCTCCCACCTCCTCGCTGGCCCTCATTCCGATGGGGAAGGGGCAGCAGTTGCGAGAGGAGCTGGAGATGTCGGGCTCTGCCGATCCGGGACACAGGTCCTGTCGCTCTGAGGGCTCTGCCCCCTTCCCTTTGTGTGCACAAGACCAGTTTTCTGGTGATGTTGGGTCCACATGCAGGCTGACAGAGAGCCTGATGTTTCCTGACACGACTGTTGCCTTGGCTCCTGGAAACACTACCTGCTGTTCAGTGACAGACACCTGCATGTGCATAGCATTGCTTGGCTTTGACAAGGTTGGTGAACTCATTTGGCACAAGCTGTCTGTGGACTCTGAGGATTTAAAAAAAACACCAAAACTGTGACTTGTTCGTTTCTCTTTCCTGCTTCTAAATTTGAGTTGTTATTGCAATGATTTTTAAAAATAAGTAGTTCTAAATGACAATAAAACGCTCATTTGAGTTACTTTCAGACTCTCTTAGTGTGTTTGCAGACCTTAGGGACTTTTTAACAAACTTAACAAAATGGGTTAAACAAATTAAAGCCCCAAATGTGTTTTGTGAGTGTCACGCATATCTCTAAGTGTTCCTGAAAAAGTTGCTCCTTCCTCCTTGGCAGTGAAGACTTTATTTTTAAACCGTGATACAGAGTTTTAATACTTTCTATATTTTTAATGTTTTAAATAATATTTTTAATGTTTTTGATCCTTTAAACCAGCTTTGCTGCAGAGGTGAGGACTGCCTTTCCTCTTCACTTCTCCTCTGCAAGATTTTGGGAAGGAACTGGTCTCTTGAAGGTTGAACTTGATCTCAGAGGTCTTTTCCAAGCTAATTGATTCTGTGATTCTTCACCACAGCATCAGCAGTGTGTGCATGTCCTTATTTTCAAAGTAGTACAAATATTATAGGGTGTTAGTTGTCCTTTGTCCTCTGCAGATAGAGCAGTTTATTACAAAACTATTATGATTGTCACCTCTCTTAGCAAGGGTTACTGTTGATCTCTGCTGTTGTCATCCGAGCAGCTCTCTGAGCACTGATTACACTCTGCTGCGTGACAATGAGAGTGTGTTACACCTACCACCTGTTAGGTACACGTGAGCACCCACGAGACAATTGAACTGCTCAGTTTGACTAAAAGAAGGCATCTGAAAAGACTCCAGTCCTGCCTGCATGCCCCAAAAAAGACGAGGGTTGCTACTTAACATACAGCGAGTGATGAGGGCACAGAGCTGGCTCCTGGTAGTTACACAGATAAATTCTCTGCCCTTCCACGGCAGAAAGGGCAACATTAGCATCTAGCAATCACTTGGGAAGATGATGTATTTAACAACTGATGAGGTTTATCCTCCCCTTGTATGTGTGCCAGAGTGACTTCTAATTTTTTCAATAGGTGCAGACCGGATTTTGTGGCTATTAAGGGAGTTCTGCAGGTCTGACAAGGCGTGGAGTACGTTGTAGAAGGCTGTGACCCAGCTAGTGGGGATGAGTGTGGTCACTACTGTGCCTGGTGATCTGCAGGTTTGGACCTGCTTAAACTATGTAGGAAAATGGACTCAAACTACTATACCCTGTACAATCATGTAGATTAATGGAACACGGTGGAAACTGGATTTTCTCTTTGATGGGCAACTCACACTTTTGATAAAATATGACAGTTTCTAGCAGAATGAAATTCTGAAAAAAAATTTCAAACTAATGGAAACATTTGTATAAGTTTGGCAGGTACAGTTGATTTTTAATGCTGGAAACCTTGGAAATTTATGGATGAAAAATCCTTTAGGGGGAAAAATAAGAGCTCTCTGAGGGGTGGCAAAGGATTCATGGTTGTTTTTTTTCATGTTAACAAAGTGAATCAGCCACTAAATTCCATTTTTGAGGATGAACTATGGATGTTTACATGTGGGACACTGGCCAGACCAATCCCTAACCTATGTCACCAATTTGCCATTTTATAGAGGGAGGCATTCGTATTTTTTCCTGAGGTTGCAGTGGAATCCCCACTGCATTTTCTTTGACCTGCTCCTGTCAGGAGCAATAGAGCTTTTAATTAAAATGACAATGTTGGACTAGTCAGACTTCTATTATCATATGTAAGGAGGGCTTTGGGGAGCTATAAACGTGACAGGGTTTGTATTACTGGTGTAATTTAACAGAAAAGTGCCTAACTTCCTGAGCAGCTCCTTTTGGTGATTCAACATGCCTCTTGGGGTATTTATTTAATATCTCATTTGCTGCAGCACTGAAGGATGTGTTTTGTTCTGATATTTGTACAGCCCTTTGTATCCTGAGTTTTAAAAAATCAATTCTGAAATAAATAATTGTTCATTATCTTCTTTTAGTTCCAGCCTCCCTCACCTTCCTCACTTCAATTTACGCTCTTCAGTGCTCCCCAGACCTCAGCAAGCCCTGATCTTCCAGAGCCAGGGAGGAAAATGAAACCCAGGGTGGAGAGAGACTGTTGGCAGGACACCCCCGTGGGACAATCCTGTGCCCCTTGGCCAGCAGCTGCTGAGCACCCAACAGCACCCAGGGTCCCTGCAGGGAGTGCTGAGCATTGCTGAGCCCCTGGCAGCAGCAAATCCCAACCCAACCACCCCCTGCCAGCAGGGCAGGGCTGCAGGGCAGGGCTCTGAGGAGAAGGGTCTCAGCCTGGGTCTCAGATTGGGCAGGATCTGCTTTAGGGAAGACAAGGGCTGGGAGATGAAAGAGGAGGTTCTCTGCATTAAATAACTCGCTTGGTCATGTCTTTGAGACAAAAGTGAGGCACGATCCAGCTCCAGGCATGCTTCCTGCCTGTGTCCAAGGACAGCTACTGCACAGAGCCAGGAGCAGGGCTAGCCCTGGCCTCGTCCCCTGGGCTTCAGTCACCTGGAGACTTGTTTTCCCCAGCGCTGCTCCCTTGCTGCGTCTTTCCACCCCTTTGTTTAGGTGTCTTCCGATAAACACAAAAAAAGTACACTTAAACTCTTGAAATGGGACTGATTTCTTGCTTTTGTGTGTGTAAATCCGTTAATTAATCTGCTTACAAGTCCAAAATGACTGGTTTAGTTCATATATGTATAACTGATGTTGCCTTAAGCTCTGATGGCTTTTTTGTAGTTTTCTAATTTTTGTAGGTTTTATAAGTTTTATAAGTAGTAGAAATAGTTTTATAAAGTAGTGTCCCTTATTCCCTTACTCTGTAGTAAAATTCCTAACCCTTTTACCCCGTTCTATGCTCCCCATATCAAATCTGCCCCTGGAGTCAGTAGAAGATGTTTAGTCTCATGTTAAAGCAAAGCCTGAATTGTTTGGGAACACCAGGATTAGAGCCTGAACAACAAAACAAGGTCAGAAACTGGGTAACTGTGTGCCCTCTGTACTCTGAAGATGATAAAGATAATGAAGAGGTGGTCCCAAAACGCCCCCAGACCCAATTCTTGGGGGTAGACCAGTGGGTGGACCAGAGCAAAAGTTACAGGGCGGACACATTTAGAATTGGTCAATTAGTATTATAAAAGATGTAACACAGCTGTATTCGGCGCGCGCGTCATGTAATATCTTTGCTATAGCTCAGTAAAATCCTTTCCTTATCTCACCCCAATTAACTGCTCTGGAGTTTTTTTTAAGTCCAGGTGCTAAACGGCATCACTGAGAGCAGAATATCTGCCCATTTGTTACAGGGGATGTGCAATTACCCCAAAAAGCTGGCAGAACAGCCAAAGTACTTTTCCAATGCTTTGTCAGAGTCTGAAAAGTTTTTTTTATTTTTCATTATTAAAACCAACTTTCAGATGAACTTGCAAATATGAGGCCAGTGTGCTTATATAATTATCACCATGGCTTAGAATTGGTCCAATATATTCTAAATAAACAGACACTGATATCTATTTAGAGAGACCTATTTTAATTCTCCTTTGATGACCTTACATGGGCACTCAAGGAGGGTATAATGAAGCCACTACTGTATTTTAAGTCCAAGTGGAGCAAAGTTTTGGGATAAGTTTACTTTTAGTGTTTTAATTTTACTTTTAGTGTTTTAATTTTACTGGTGCTGAAGGATACTCAAAGCTAAAAGGTTTTTAGGAAGAAATAACAGCAAGACAAGTTTTTTAGAGTCCTGCAGCGAGGATTATGGTTGTTGTGGTTACCAGATCAGCTGTTTGCTGCCACATCTGAATTCATCCAGAGCCTCATCCCCATTGGAGGATGTGGAGCTCCATCCTACAAGATGCAGCCTTGGCAAACCAGTCCACTCATTTGTCATCATTCAGAAATAAAAAGGGCCCACAATGATCCCTCTTGTTGCAGTTGCTTCAGGTTCCCTGGCTGCATCCGTGGGCTCCAAGTGTGTTACAGCTGGGACAGCTGATTGAAAAGACTCAGAAATGACACTTCTCAGAACAGAGCCCTGCTTCTTAACAAACCCAGGAGCAGAATATAAGGGGTAGGGGTATAAACTACAAATTTCACCTCAGTATTCCCTTAGGAAAATATTTCCTCATTATCTTATGAAGAAGTTTTGTGCATTTCTGACCTGCACTATTATTATCACAGTTAAGAGGGCGGTTTAGAGGCCAACATATTGGAGCAAGAAAGATTCCCAGAGAAACAAGCTTTTGGCAAAAGGATCCTTTTAAGTTTCAGCTGGGACTAAAAGAACTTGGCTGTACAAGAACAGTCTGTGGAAAAGCTACATGGAGAAGAGGAGACCTTGAACTTCTGTCTCAAAATGCTTGAAAACAGTGAGGAATTTAGACAGAGAAACGCAAGCAGGAATTCTGTTGCTATCTCTAGTCTCTTACTTACCAAACTTATGAGAATCACTCTCCTCTCTGTATGGACTGATCTGTCAGAAGGATCAATGTGCTTTGATCTCTTGAGAGCAAACCTTGTTCATACAGCCCTGATGTGCAAGGCTGGACAGGATTTCTCTACTTACATTTATGTTTTCTTCTTATCTGGATTATTTTATCTTCAGACTATTGTTTTTCTTTCAGGTGATTGCTTTGCCTGTGGTGATTTAACTCTGCCTCCTGACACAGCATCTCAGTGGTTTCACTGCTGCCCAAGTATTGAACTCTCTAGATGTGACTCCACCACCTTGAATCCCTGGACCTAAAACTTGGCCTTGCTGGTTCTGTGAGCCTCTCTAGTACCTACCTGTAGGTGTTAAATGAAGTCTTTGCTGATTCAGTATGAAAAAGTGAATGGTACAGCACTTGTGATATCTGTGTTGTGATTTGGTTCTGCCTCAGCCTCCCTTTTGCATTGCTGGGTGTACCCACACCCCCCTGCTAAAAGTTGTTGGTAGGAATCATAGGCTTGTGGCAATAGCTGAGGGACAACTGGGGCTACAACATTTTAAGAGGTGTAACAAGTGGCCTGAGGGACTAACTGCTTGTGTCAAAATAGTCTGTTGCAAATCAGGTAGCAATCAAACCTCATGATTTGGTCACCTGCCTTGGCTTTCAGAGGATTGGTATTCTCTTGCAGATTGACAAGGATGTTTAATGTAAAGCTGATTGCAGAACAGGTGTTGTGAGAGGCCCAGTCCAAAGGCTTTCCCCTCATGTGCATTCTGGAGTATTCACCTAAAAAGAGAAAACTGGGATGTTACTCTGCAGGCTGGGAAGATCCACAGTGGGAGGGAATCTCAGGAACAGCAGCGTTCAGCTGAACCAACAGGCAAAGTGAACCAGGAGTCCATGGCCAGAAACACAACTGAGCTGTGAGTCACAGACTGGTTTGGGTTGGAAGGCACCTTAAAGACCACCCAGTCCCACCCCTGCCATGGGCAGGGACACCTTCCACTGTCCTGAGTTGCTCCAAGCCCCGTCCAACCTGGCCTTGGACACTTCCAGGGATGGGGCAGCCACAGCTTCTCTGGGTGATGATGGTGAGGAGCCAGTGTTTGAGCTCTTAGTTTAAAAAGCATCATCTTCAGAAGCACAGGTGCTGTCTGGCCATGAAATCGTTAGAAGACAATAACTTGTACCTGGAGAGGTGCTGCCACTGTGACTACAGGCTCTTTGCTGCTGCAGAACTCCTGTGGAGGTATTGACTGGTAATTTGGTTTTTGTGGTTTCCTTAGGGCACTGGGGTTAGGAAGACAGAGAAAGAAAAAAGTACAGAAAGGGGGCACTGGAGATGACACAGACGTTGCTTTTTCAGCTTCTTATTCTTTTTTCATTTCTTGCCCTTCTCATATGGCAATGGTTCCATTGCCAAATGGAAACTGAGGGAGGAAAACACAAATAAGGAGACTGAAAGTGAATCTTTCAAGGAATGATGCATCCCTGGGAACCACAGAGAAGCTTGTGGGTGTTCAGCAACTTGCCAGGCAGGCTCCAGAGTGCCCCAAACAAACATGCAGTCCCATAAAGCCTGCTTGTGTTCCAAGAGGGGTATTAACCAAATACAGATATTAACCAAACAACCTGGTTACATCATTCCACTATAAATAATGTTCAGTGTCATTGGGACGTTGTTGTTGTAGAACCACTGTAGTCATTATAAGTCTATAACCACTGTAAGTCATTAAAGGTGTTTATCTGTGTTTCTTACACTGTGTAAAGCACCGAAGATAGATGTGTTTCAATGCTTTTTAATGTTTTTGCAATACAAAAGATTTGAATTGTTCGTGAGAGTTCACCTCTAGGACATTTTTTTATGTACTGGATTAACTTTAATGATCTGCTAAAGTCTTAGTGACTTCTCTTGTTGATTTAATTTCTGAACTCCTGACAGCCTGGATTATACAACAGATCAGCATGATGCCTTTAAATCATCTGTGTAAAGTTCCTTGGCTGTGCCCAGACCTGTGGGAACTTGACTGCCTGAGTTTCTGAGATTAACTTGAACAACAAAAAAGCTCCAGCTCCTGCATCAGACAAGTGAAGACTTGTGTGATTTAAAAGTAGAAATAGGTAAATTACCTTGATACTTCAAATAAAGTTAAAAAAAATTACTATTGAATGTTGGCTGGTTTTCAAAATAGCTCCACCCCCAAAGCTGTAATTTACACTACCAGATATGTTCTGTGAATAGAGCAATTAATTACAAAATAAAAGTTGCTAAAGGCTGGTGTCATTGGGGATAGGACTTTATGCAACTCAAGGCTGAGTGAGGAAGCCTCAGGTATACTTAATTGTTTGACCTCAGCACGGAATCCCTGGGGCTGGAAAATGCAATATGATGCACTTTCCATGAAAGCACATTAAGTAAAGGATTTGAGAATCCATTGTACAACAGCTGTTGTCAGACTCTCAACACTGGTATTAGAAAAGGGTTTCGTTGAGTAAGTCCATTCCCTCCCCCCAGAATCTGCAAGGATATGTTGAGAAGAGTTGCTTTCTATATCAAGGTTCTCCTCCCACCCTGGCTGGTTTATAACACTCCTTTTTAATGGCTGTGCCTGTGCTGGCTTCGTTAATGACCATCCATATTTCCATTCCAAAGGCTGTAATAACCTATCTATGAAATGTCACTGCAAACTGCTGCAGGTGTCAGCTTAGAAAAGTGTTCCCATGTGCAAGGGAGGAATTCTGCCTGTGTGAGTTATGAATTCATACAGAAACTGAAGGGCAAACTTGCTTTCTTATTTTATTTGGTTCATGGGCCTCTGGGCTTTGACATGAGATACTGCTCTGGGTGAATATCAACAGAGTTGATTCTCAACTTCCATGTGGCTGGTGCTGCACTGAGCACGTAATTTATGGACCTGTGCTACCTTCTTCAAGGCAGGCAAACTCCTGGCATAAGAAAAGGTGAATCCCTTCCCTTCCCAACTGCAGGAGAAAATGTTTGAATCAAATATGTAGATTGTAATTGATTTTGGAAAGAGTTATTTATGGTTCTGGTGCTCTGAGGCTGCATATATGTGGTGAGCTATTAGATGGTGTGAGAGGCTAGGCCTAGTTCAGGCAAACATGAAGCTGATAAGCTCTAACCTCAAGGAGGATTATTTTACAGATTTATGGCAGCTTTGATTGTTTAGATTGACTGAGCCACCTGACCCACAAGGATGGTTTTAACATCCCAGACAGCAGACACAGAGTTTAACAGCAGACTGTGTGTCCTGCCAGTTCCAAGGTGTGAGATACATTTGTTTTAAAAAGTTATCTTGTACATAATGTGAAGTTGTAACATTTTTTGATTTTCTGCTTGTTAAGGTGCTGTGATGTTTAATCAATCCAAGAGGCACAATCATTTGCAATTCCTGCCCTCAAAATCACGGTCATGGCCGTGGTCAGCTCTGTTCCATCACTGCGTTTGGCTCTGGTGTATTTTAGCATAAAGCCACAAGTAAGATTAGTACTGAGGAAAGTTCTCATCAAGAACCTCAAATAACACTGTAACTGTTGAATTCTCCCTGCTCAGCCATGTCCAGGCTATCAGAGTTTTAAAGGATTTCAGCAGCACCTCTCTGGCATCTCAGTCCCCTCCAAGGCGTCCCTTCTCTCACCTCTTCAAGGAATTGGGATCTTCTGATCCAGCAATCCCTCACCCTCCAAACAAATCCTATCCCTGCTCTGCAGAGAGACCCCTGTAACTCACACACCCTATCTCTGAGCTTGAATCACGTACATGGATCATGGGTTTGTGCCAGAAGAGGCAACAGACCCCTGAGCTTTTTGAAAAGTGTTCCAAATCCGGCCATTCATGTCTTAATCAAAACAACAAAATGAGGGTTTTTCCTTGCTGGTTCTGAAGGATTTTTGGCTGCGAGTCTCAGTGATCCAAGAAGTCAAAAATCACCCATAATCTCTGTGTTTTCTCCTCAGCTTCCAGGAATCCTTTCTGCTATTGGCTTCTTTATTTCTCTGCTGTTGATAGAGCAAAAAGAGCTTCTTCCTTATAAAATTCTGGTTTTCTCTGGAACCCCTCCCAGGTGCCAATGCTTCTGCACTTTTTAACAGCTGTTTCCACTCTGTTTAGGAGGGGAGGGTTTACTCCTGTAGAAGAGAAGACAGAGAGGACGAAATTTTGCTTAAGCTGCCCATAGCTGTTCTCCCAGGCAGGATTCTCTGAGCTGCTTGCATTCCTTCGTGCTCAGCTAGACACAGGTACACAGATTCCAGAGATGTGTGTAGGCTCCTGAGGCACACAGCAGCACATGCTAATTACAACATAGAGGTCCTGCAGCCGGGACCAGTTTGCTCAGATATCTGGATATCTGTTAGTGGATATCCAAGTTCCATATTTCAAGTCAACGCTTCAATTAAAAGTGAATTAGCATGTCTTTTATACAGGTTGCTCATTTGATTAAGGGTGTGGTCTCTAAAGTATAGAGCAGTTGCTTCCCAGGCCAGGGTATCTCACAGTATATCTAAGGTGAGACAGGAGAGAGAGCCCTGAGGTTCTTGCCTCAGTTTTATGATGAAAAGCTGGTGGAAGGGGGAATAGAGCAAAGAGGCATCTCCTGCTGGAGCTCGCAGCAGTCCAGTCTCCGGAGACAGAAGTCCCCTGCAGTTACATTGGGTTTTGTTGCTTTAGCTCAAAAGTAGCTCCTTTGGTGCTGTTTAATTTCGAATTTTTAAATGATTAGTGGTAATATAGATGAGATTAGGGATTATATAATTTTTCTGGGATTCTTTTATTCTTAGAGATTTTTCTGGTTCTCCAGGTGTGGTTATAGCACCAGGATCACATTCTTTTGACTGTGGGTTATTCCATGTCTAGCTGCTGCTTTTTCTGATAGGAGACTGGAAGCATAAAGAAGCCAAGGTTCCATTCCCATAAAACATCATATCTCATATATAGGGTTTTTTTAATTAAACTATATCAGTTCCCTCCTGAAATCATTGTTCAAAAGAAGTCTACCATCTGCAGAACATTTGGATGAGAGATTATTTTACTTTAGGTTTCAGGGAAAAGAGAAGACATTTCCAGTTCTACAGTTCCAGTGTGCTTTGGACAGCAAAACTGATAGAAAATCCTCAGACTGTTCTGAAGTCCAGAGATGATTTTTGTCTATATCTTCTCTCTTCGCAGTAGTAACTCAATTTATTCTTCATTGGATACTGAGACTTTAATGACTGATGTACTCCAAAGATCTCATTTCTATTCCTCTGTGATTAAGACTTTGTCCCTTTTTTTCTTTTTGCCAGCAATCCCCTGACACTGAGGATCTGATTTCAGACCACTTGAAGTCAATAGAGAGATATTGATCAATTTTAATGGGCTTTGAGGCAGAGCCAAAAAAACTGACTGAAACAACTGCTGGCAGTTCAGGAAAACCACAGGTTATGCAGCTGAATTTGGCAGCATGTAATTAATTACTGAAATTTAATATTGTGTTGCACAATACTTGGCTCTCCATAGAAGCAAGCAGGCACTTTTTTAATATTTCTATACTCCAGTGCAAGAGACATTTTAAAAGTCATTGCCATGAACCAGAGGAATGTCTTTCATTATGTTCAGAATAGACCGTGTTTGGTTTCTATCTCTGTCAGAGGATAATGAAAACAGCTGGAGTTAAATTATTATAATTCAGAAATATCCACTGGCATATTCCTCTCTCAATATGCTCTGTCTTGTGGAAATGAGTTGCATGGTGCTGAGAAGACCAAGGGCAGTTGTGTAGCAATCTCCTGACTTTTGAGGCAGAAAATCCCCACCCTCCTCTGGTCACCCAGTTCAGCTCCAGACCAGCAGCTGGTTCCCATTTGCTGTGGTAGGGAGACTCACCCAGCCACAGGTATTTCCATAAGAAGTTCCCCATTCGCTGTTAGCCCCAAACTCTGAGCAGTGAGGAGGTGGACAGGGCATGTGTTTGATAACTGCTCCAACAAGCAGAAGCCGCAATGACTTCAGGTCCCTGACAAATTGTTGTCCACAGGATTTAGCAATAGGCTTGGCTGAAGGACAGTGCATGGGAAGAACAGCAACTCTGGTTTATAAAGCCATAAAATACTTTGGAGATCGGCCTTCTGACCTGCTAAATCTCATTTCAGTGACTCGGGCAGCGATGTTTTGAGGCTTATGTAGAATATAACAATCTTCTCACAAAAGTTTTCTTTGTTTCCCTTTTGTATTCTTACACTTGTCTAAATTCCATTAAAAATATGGCTTTACTCTTCACTGTCATGATACTTGCCTGATGAACACAGGATAATAAAACCATTTGTAATTTCTGTTTTAATGCGACAGAAAAGGACGAAAGGGAGGAAAACTGTTGTGGTTTTATATCTTCCTAGGCATCTACTTTTATCTTTTAATTTTGTACTTGAGGGCAGACTCAGAATGATGCTTTTAATCTAATCTGTCATCAATTATTGAATGAACCATAGTTTCCCCTTACTGATCTGTTGTTTAATCATATAAAATGAATAGTAGTCATTCCTCCTCAGACTGAAATATTATTTAGCATGAGAGAAGGCAGGATTTAGCCAGAAATCCTATTGCTAGAGCAGTATTCTGCCAGTCCTGTGGCCTTGCACCTCTCAGTCCTGTCTCTTGAGATCCAGCTCTACACCTGTATTTTCCTTTGGGCTTGGCCACTTTTGGCAAACTGCATTGAATTTGAAAGATATGTTTTGGCACGATCCCAGACAAACTGAAAAGCATGTTTTCTCCAAATAATGGATGACCTCTGCCTGGGATCAGAGTCTGGCTGTGGCCAGTTTGGGGAAAGGCTGTGGCAGTGTCCTGAGCTCCTCTGAGCCAAGCTACATATTTGTATTTCTGTGTCAGGTTCTCTCTGCCTCGGGCCATGCCAGGGGAAGTGAAGTGCTGTATAGAGCATGGCTCCAGACTAGAAAAGTTCCTTCTTAACATGTGTCTGACAGACCACAGTAAGCAAGGCATCTAATTAAAATCCTCTTGGAACTGTGACCTCCTGTTCTTGCTCTCTTATCAGCAATGAATGTTTGAAAGGATGTTTTTACCAGTACTTTGCAATATAATTAATGTTTTCCTGACCTGTTTTTCATGTGTAGCAGTATCACCTCTCACCTTCAGTCCAGCAGAGAATTACTGTCTGTCCTCAGAATGCAGAAATCTGGTTTGGTTCATGGTTTTACTGAATAAATCACAAAGGATGCCTTTACATTCGTTCTTAAAGCAGTGCAATCTTTATCTGGTCGGACCTTTTCCTTGTTATCTTGTACCTTCCTCAACCTGTTTACCAGCTTTCCAACCTCCTCATTAAAGGTGAAGAATTATGCAACTCCTGAGGAAAGGCTCTGCATGTTGACAAACGCTGGAAACAACAGATCTGTTCCAAAGAGGGACTGGAACTGGTTTGCAGGTTCTGAGAATAGTGTGGGTTGGAGTACAGAACCTATTCTCACTTCAGGCTATCGTGTCCAATTCCCAGCTAGCGAAATCTCATCACAGGTGGTGGCTTGGGAAGCATTGTACAAGTTTTTCTCTCATCCAAGAGCAGCTGTTGTGCTTGCTTTGTGTTCTTTCCCCTGACAGCTGTAAACAAATATACTGTCAGACTGCACGAGAAACGTGCACCTGCGAGCCAGCTCAGAAGGAACCACGGAGAAAACAGAGAACACAAGGGTTCCGAAAAGAACAGGGGGAATCAGAGGGGAGCAAATGAAACAAACCCAGGATGTAAGTGCAAGAATCTTCCTTTCGACTCACATTCCTGGTAATGAACTTAGTGGGCAGAGACCAGGAACGGGGTAGGACGAGCCAGGAGAAATACCACACACAAAAATGGGCAGATGCTGTGATGTTGGGGCATCAGAGCACGTCAAAGCTCCTGCAAAAAGAAGGTGTGATAACACCACTACATGTGTGCCTGTTTGCTAATGAATAGCCAAAATTCACAAAGAGCGTGAGGGTTAATACAAGATGGAGAAATATGAATAGGAAAGCAGCGTGGAAGAGAGAAAAAAAGTCTTGATTCTATGCTGGCTGAGTAAGTCAGGAGCTGCCCTATATAGGCTGAACTGGAAGCTGAGGAATCTGAACAGGGCACACAAAGATTTAGATCTATTTAAATCAGTCATGAGGAATATGAGCTGGATATGTTCCATGGTGCTGTTTCAAATCACTTTATATTTCAAGGAAAAACTGTCCCAGTGTGCATTCATGCACCAGAAAAAAAAAGGACAGAGCTCAGCAAAAGTACCACTTGACAGCAGTGACATGGAGAACAGTTTAAAAGCCTCTGAATGGTCCTTCGAACCAGGAGACCCAAGCAACAAAGACATAGAAATTCCGTAAATAATTTATTCCAGAACATAACGTTCTCCTACTGACAGTAATAAATATATGGAAAATACACTTATTAAAGGTTAGGTGGAAAACTATTCTGAGAAGACATTCTTTGCAAATGTCATCCAGCCTCATTGCATTTCCAATTTGGGTATAAGGTTTTAGGTCATTTTGGTAACAGTGTAAAAATACAGATGATTCATGTGTAAAGATTTATTTAAGAAAAATGCAGATGGCATTTTAGAGAAATTTTTTTCGTTTATTTGCAATATGGGGTGAATGACGTTAAAATGGCCCCAATCTGAAATCACCATTCAAACAAAAGGATTTGAGTCTAGATTTAAGTTTTGTGGCTTCTCTTGGAAATAATATCTCATCTGATGGAATTGTTAAAAGCTCACAGTCCTTGACAAAGTTAAACTAAGAAACAGTCAATTCATGGCAGTTAATGAGTTTCATTACAGTTTATTGCTTGACTTTTCTCTCCCTCTTTTTGTCTCTTGAATCATTTAAAGAAAACTTATTTGAAAATGGCACATTGAAATCAATTGATTAAATCTGATTGTCTTTTTTCCCATTGGTTGCCACTGGAAACGAGCACATTTAAAAAGAGCCTCCACTCACTCTTGGCAGTCTATTCTGACAAAGGCCAGTGGGGCTGGCATTTTGCTGATGAACAGCTCTTCTATTACAACTTCTTTCTGTCATAATCTTGGAAAACACCAGGTTATTCTGGCCAGCTTTTAGTTGCCTGGGGGATTTATTTTGTAACTGTCACACAGATTAGAAGCCCAGGTGATGGGCTGGACCCAGGTGCCTCTTCGCAAATGATTTATGGAACTGAGTTGCAGTTGAAACAGTGAAGGATTTTCACAACTTTGCCTTTGAAATCTTGCCATAGTAGCCAAATATTGACAAAATAACTCTCTTTCCAAGTTCAGTACATTCTTTATCGACCTTGTATAAAACAGTTAGAATCATTCCACTGACCACGAGCTATTTGCCATGGTGAATGGGATTCTGCATGATTTGGGCTGAGTTTCTATGTAACCCTGTGGTCAGCTATCAGAGCAGAAATTTAACAGGGCTGAGGACTGGAAGAGGAACAGGAGGACAATTAGTATTCCAGTCTGCTCTCACCCTGTGCCTTCCCTTTTTTGCCTCATGTAAGGCCCAGACACACAGAGCCTACCAAAGTGTTGCCATTATTTCAGGTCCCAGGGCTGAGCCTTCCCCCCTGCTGGAGGGCAGGACCATGTTATCACTAAATTATCACCAAGTTAGCACCAAGCTTTGTTCAATTTACAAGTTGAGGAGGCTCCTGTTGCAGCAGCTGAATTTGAACCAGGCTCAGGAAGAGGTACATGGACAGAAAACATAGGTGTGCTTAATGTCTGGCTGAATCTACTTATTAGAGGGGTTATATCATACAGGATGGATCTGTCAGCTGGCGGCAGTGCCTCAGATTTCCCTGCAAGTCCTGTTTCCTGAATGTAAATTAACGGGGAGTAGCACAATAGGACAGCCTGGTAGAATATTTCAGGTTTGTGTGGCTTTCAAATTTTGGTCAGGATAGAAATTTTTATGGACTACAGGTACTTTGTACTACAATTTCTGTTTAGGCGAGAGCCCAGATTTTTTGGCAAAATTTTGGCTGAAAAAGGTCAACAAGCACTTTTTCCTTCTCTAGCAGTCTAACCCCTTCCCCAAGATCACTCGATTCCGTGCCAAGTCAGCTGGATAGACTTGGATGAGAATTTGATTTAGTCTCTTTTATGAATTAAAACTATCAGTCAAGGATTAGAGGACAGCTGGGCTTTGCTGCGTGTGTGCCACTTGGCACTGGACACGGGAATCCCCAGGGAAGCCCAGCTGCTGTCCTAGTCCTGCACTGAGGTCTGGGCAGCGTTGCCACCTTCCTTCTGACAACAGCAGCAGTCTGGACACTTTGAATTTAATTTCAGGACTTACTGTGCTTGTTGATTGAAAATACCAATGTTTATGAGGGGTTTTATATGGTATTTCTTGTTCTTACTTGGCGCTGCTTGTTCCCTTCCAAGACCTGTTCGAGCTGAGGGTTCCCGAGGGGAGGGATCTGCTGCCCAGTGAAACACGTGGCAGCCATCTGAGGGTACAGCCCGTCAGCTGCAGGCACAGAAGCTGCCACCAAGAGAGGAGACCCTCACCCCAGCTCTGCTGGCATCTGCAAGGCTTGGGCAGGTTGTATCATGCAGTGCTTGGCCCAAAGCTTGGGTTCTAAGGAGGACAAGAGGAGTTGCTGCTCAGAGGAACAGGGTCATTTTCTGAATGACATTTTGGGTCTATAGGCGTGACAAGCCCAGAGAAATTTAAAGTTACTTGAGGAACAGGAACTCAGAGCATTGAATTCAGTGTCCTCAGTGCTGTATAAGCACAATTTACTCCTTAGGTACAGTAGGTTTGTCTGTACCTTCCAAATGATGGCCATCATTTTAAGAGGAGGTTACCAGGCACAGGGTGGGCAGATGTGGCTTGTGAGGCAAACAGCTTGTTACACCCAAAGGTGATGCGAGCAAGGAAGCCCCACCGAACATGTCCAAGTTCTGGCCTGAAGGAGTCACCTTCCTTCATCAGCCTTTCTCTGACAGATGAGCTTTCTTTATTAACACTGAAAAAATTGTAGGTGGGAAAAGAATAGGAAAAGGAAAGGATGCTCCACCTAATCTTTTGTTCCATGAGACCATTTAACAAAACACTGCTGGGAACCCCTGGCTGAGGGCTCAAATCCCATCAGGGGAGTACCTGGGCTTTTAGCTGGACTACTGCATTGATGAGATCCTAGTCATCATAGAATTCCAGAATTCCAGGTTTAGGTTGGAAGGGACCTTAAAGACCATCTCATTCCAACCCCTTGCCACGGGCAGGGACACCTCCCACAAGACCAGGCTGCTTAAAGCCCCGTCCAGCCTGGCCTTCACCACTTCCGAGGATGAGGCATCCACAGCTTCCCTGGGCAACCTGTCCCAGTGCCTCACCGCTCTCTGATCAAAGAATTTTGTCCTAACATTTGATCTCAATCTCTCCTCTTTTAGTTAAAAACCCCACCATTATCAGGCCATGTAAAAAGCCGTTCTCCTTCTTTTTTGTAGTTCTGCCTGTTTGTACTATTTCAGCTTTGAACAGTACCAACTCCTATGAATTTTAAGTCTTTTCAAGTCTGGTGAGTATAAATTCACAAGACTGGCGGGTTTCTTGAGAGCATGGGAAGGAGAGAAATTAGCTGTGAATTTCAATTGAACTTCGGAAACAGATTCTGCTAGAGGGGAAAAGAAAAAGGGATATTAAAAACATGTATCTCCTCAGCATTTTGAAAAAGATTCACTCCAAAGTTGTCCAGATATTTAATTTTCACGTTGCTGTTTTCTCTCTCAAAAAACAACCTTGGCTTTTCATACTGACATGTTATACATAACCTTAGACGGGCAAAGCGCAGCCCTGAAGGACATTTTTGTTGTTTCTTTTTTGTTTTACTCCAGTCGACCCCCTCTTCTTTGTCGTGTTTGTCTTAAGCCAAGTTTGTAGGATATTTTCTTATTTCTTACCTCAAACTGAGAAATCCATGATTTATGGAGGGAGCAGGAAGAGCCATCCTGCCTGGCAGTGCATTGAGCTGTAACACCACGAACATGAGCTGAGAAGAGGCAGCTGCCAACAGTGGCAAAGCAGAAACGTGCAGGGACAGGAGGGGGTGGATTGGAGCAGGAATTGAGAGAACCAGCTTTGTGGGCTTGAGGGAGTTAGTGCTGTTCCTTACACCTACCAAAGGAATGCTCTGGAAATGGGTATTCCTGTATGCATCCTCCCTGTAGGAAGATTCAGATTTGGGGATTTGAGAAGGTCTGTGGTAGACCTAAAAAATATGTGATAGATATTAAAAGAGTCTATTTCTGTAATGATAATAAAAACATTGCACATGTTTTATGTTACAGAGCTGTTTTTTGGCTAACTATGGATCCATTTAAAGACTTCATTCAGTTCCAGCTCTGCTCTGGGATGGCATTGAATAAATAAATGTAAGGGGAAGGAAAAAATCATGCTTTTTTACTGACTGGTGCCAAAACAAAATAAAAAACAAACCCAAAGTTTAAACCCAACCAACGCAGTTTTCACAGCTTTTTCAGGTACGCTACAGTGTTAAGAAAAAAAAAAATTGTACAGAAATTCGGGCCAGAAACACTCTGCTGTCAAAAGTAAGAATATTATTGATTATCCATGGGAGCAGGTCCCTTGCTTAGTTCATAAGGGACTAGAACTTGTGCCTTCCCTCACCTTAAAATAAAAACTGCATAATCCCTCTGCTGTGGGGTGATCTTTCTTTAAGCTGAGAAGAGTTATAGGAGGAGCAGAAGCAGAGGCACGCAGAGAAGAGACAGTTGATTGAGAGAAGTGTCTTAATTCTATGCTTTGCTGCCTGATTAAAATAGCATGAGGAGTGAGGCATGCTTTTATCAAGTACAATGAACACACACTGTGCTCTTGAATTGTTTCTTTCGAGCTTTTAAATGTGTCAATATTTGTTCCAGTACCATTCTTTTGTTTGGGAAATGCTCAGCTGCCGTCCCTGTAGTTTAAGTTAATTTTACTCCTGAGCCTTTGTCATCACAGGTCCATTTATTCCAGGCTCAGTCTGAAATTCGTGTGCTTGTAACCCAGGGATGTAGCACGTGGGTCAGGAACATCCTTACTGATGGCTTTAAACAGAAGTAAAAATTCTTAGCAAGATGCACAATCAAATCCCAGGCAAGGCAGAAGGACATGCACATCAGACAGTGATGCAGGGTTTAACTCTTAATGCATCCACTCCACTCACTTCCTGAGGAGTATGTTGTTCTCAGGAAAAGGGAAAAAAGAAAAGGAAAGAGAAAAGTGAGCTTTCTCTGGCTAATTGGATGCTGTGTACAGCAGAAGCAACCTCAATCATTACTTGAAGCTTGTAAATCCTATGTGAGCAGTAGATACCTTCTAGAAAGACAATCAGCTCTTAGGTCTTGAAATGTTTAGAAAGATTTTAAGCAACAGAAAAATCCATATTCTCAGAAAAGAGCTCTAATGTCCAATTAACTTCATAGCTGATGTTCTGTGCCTTATTGATAGCAATAATTTATCCAGCTCCAGCTTTGAGCTCCAGCTCTCATTATGCCTTTTGTAGATTAATAGTCCCTCCATTATCAGATGTTCTCATCACGTCTGTATGAATTGGAACATCTTCACCTTTTAACCTCCTCTTGGATGAACTCATCTCAAGGTCCTTTGAGTCTTTCCTGATAACAGTGAGTTCTAGGAAAGGCAGCCCCTGAGCATTTGTTTTTCTGGCACTTTCAAGAGGGTGTTGAGAAACAGAGAGCAAACAGCAGGGCAAATACCCAGCCCCCAGGCATGGTGCTGTCCATGGCAGGAGTGGGGCAGGCACGTCCAACAACAGGTCCAACAACAGGGTTTTCCTGACTGTTTGAGGGAGATGGGACACCTGGGAAGGGTGGGCTGCCTTGGGAGCTGACTATGCACATGGAGACATGGGATGGTTTAGGTCTGAGCAGTGGGGCCAGAAGGTGAGGACAGGGCATCAGTGTAAGGGACTGCAGCTGATCCATCAACAAGATGTAAGAGCTGTCACTAAACTGGGCTTTGGCTTTGCTGTTAATGAGGCTGGATGGTTTGCCATCAAACATTCCTCTCCTTTAGGATGGTATTCCTCTGTCTGGTTATCCGAGGCTCATGCCCAGCCTCTGCCAGCTCAAAGCCACCACAGCCATCTTCAGCATACGGCCTTAGTTAGTGGGGGCTGTGAGACCACTCTCCCTTTCTCAGCTTCCTCCAAGCACTACTCATTTATATCACAAGGTTAAAGCTGCTCCATGAGACAGTTTTGTGTTTGACAAGTGGCAGTTTGGATCTGTGGCCATTTGTGCCCCTACACTCAGCCCGGGCTGTGGCAAGGTTGGCTGGCTTGTGTGCAGGGATATCTGCTTTTCTTTCCTCTGCAATACAGGTCCCCATTTCATTCTCTGGTTGCACCTCTGCTGCTGCTCTGTGGCTGCTAACCTAGCCCTTGTGACATCTGCAAATTTCATAAAACAACCTAATAAACCTTTCCCCTGAGACGGTGGGATAACCTTTCTTTCTCTCAGGTATATGTCATCTACATTTGAGCTTGCTCTCTACAACAGATTGCTTTTGTGTATACTGGTTTTTTACAACCAAATGCCATGTGGTAGTGCACTAAATGCCTTACAAAAGCTTATAGATGTATTAGTGCAAGTTTCTTCATCAACCACATTTGTAACTCATGAAAAATATAAGATGTGTTTGTGTGTGAATGTTCATAACTGTAAATATTTCTGTTCAAGACAAAGTACCTGGGGCTGATTGGAAAAGCCTGACTGAAAGACTGTTGGAAGGGTACAGATATAATGTGCTAGAAAGAGTGAACATGCTTTCTTAGAAAATACTCCCAGGCCTTGTGGTTGCATTCGATTTATATTTGTAAAACAATCACCTTGTCTAACTACTTCCAAATAATTTGTGTAGATGAAAAGGTAATTTTCATTTCAGTGTTCTTCATTGGACTTAATTTCTATCAAAGTCAATAGGATTATATTTTTTAAGTGCAAATGATTTTCAGAGTAATTCACTCTCTCTTTTGATTTATTTCTGTATTAGTTTATATTAGTTTTACTCAAGGACACTTTAAATACTTATTCATCTTTTTGCAAAAATGAACATCCTTTTTATACCTGATTACACCCATTAAACCTAATTGTTATACAGGGCAGCCAGGGCTCAAAAGAAAAAGTGATGGGAGGCTGATGTGGACAGTATAAAAAAAATCATCCAGTGTAATCATGACAATCAGATCAAACCCTTCAAAGGATTCCTATTGCTTGTCCAGGGCAGTATATTGGTAAATCTGATTCCCACCCTACAGGACAGGGTTTTTTCAACGGGACACTGCTATGTGGCCTTTGATATCTGCTCTGTACCGAGCCTCTGCAAGCTGTGGATCTGTCCTATCAACCCCTGTGAAGGCACCTTTGCCTGAATAAAGGTGGGTGCAGAGTTCAGCTGGTGTTGGGCACAGCATGGTACCAGTGGGAGGACATGGCTGGTTATTCACACTGCAATTATGACTGGTACTTGCTGCCCTGAATAGCCTTGGGCTAGCTAATACCTTGGAGAAACAAGAAGTATTTGTTACCTGACAAAAAGGTCCGAAAAACATTTCTCGAGGTTCCACTTATTTCTGGATGCCATTGAGCTGGAAGAGAGGGGGAGAAAGAAGAGTTAGAAACTATTGTGTGTCACACACACACACACAAAGTTATTTTCTGTTCCTTAGTTGTCTCATGCACAGGCAGAACTTTACTCCCTGTAGATGTAGTAGTTCTGTATTGCTTGTGTTATGCTGACTGCTTTCTTTGGGAAGCTTCTAAGATCATATTTGTTTACCTATACTGTGAGTTAGTCACATGGAACCAGATTTCCAGGTAGGGAATATTGCTGTGGCCTCACTGAATCTCTGCTGAAATGCAGAGGTTGCACTGAGCCTGTGCTGGATTTTTAACACAGACCTCATCTTCTTCCCCATTCCCATGTGTGGAGTGGTAAACAAGCACTGTGTCAATAAGCTCAGCCAAGAGCCAGAACTGTGCTCACAGCTGGGAATTGTTCATAAAATGCTCTTTCTCCATTGTTACTGATTGCCACCAGTATGACTGAAGCAACCAGCAATGCCACTTACCAGGGGGACTCAACAACGGAGCCGGTTGTTCGGAGATGGCTGGAATTTTGTACCCACTGGTGCTTTGTAGAAAAGATAATTTCTGAGGATGAGTCATGTGGATCTGGCTGCCACTTACTGAAAAATATGTGTGCGTGTTGGATGTAGCAAAAATTAGCTGGGTCTGTTGAGCAGCAATAGAACATGTACAGGGAAAAGATTAAAAATATGTGAATGTCTCTCTCTAGTGACACTCTGAAATGAGGGCAATAGGGGCAAATAATCTGGTTAAATTAAGCTTTTCCTGGCAATCAGTGAGCTGTTAATAGAATCTTCTGGATTTCAGTCTGTAGATCTTTACCAGATTGTAGGCATCCTTTCCCTTTTTTTTTTTTTTTTGCTTTTCCAGCACCTGCGTTTTCTGCCATTATCTGAAAGGTACAAGGGACCGTGTCAGAGTCATGGTCTCTCCACCTCCAGCCCCTGGGACTCTGTGGTGAGTCAGAGATACAGTGGTTTGGGAACAGCCTGCGAACCAGCCCTGCTTATTAATTACTTTGTTTTTCACAGTGTTATTTTTAAACAAGATCAGTTCCCCCACCAAGGTCACCAAGCAGCTGCCCAGCTGCCAGGCACTTCCAGTGGCAGACCTGAGGGGCAGGAGCAAATTGGCAGCAGGAGGTGGGGAGAGAGCTGGAGCTACATCAGCTGGCTCTGCTATTTCAGGGAGTTCTGCATTTCGAAGGAAATCAACCTCTGAGCTCTAATGGCAGCTCTGACATTGCAACTGCTTGGTTGCTTGCTTGGTTGGTTGGCTTAGCACAGGCTTTTGGAAATTTGGACCAGGGCATGGTCATAATACCAAAAGAAGACAAGTCTTCAGCTTCCACAGGGTTGAGCACAGGACCAGAGCTGGGAGGCTCTGCAGGATGGAAGTATTTGATGCCAAGCTGGATGGGCCCTGAGCAGCCTGATCGAGTGGGTGGCACCCCTGCCCGGGGCAGGGGGCTTGGAACTGCGTGATCTTCAAGGTTCCTTCCAACCCCAACAGTTCCATGATTCTGTGAAGTCATGCACTTGTCATGCAGTGACCAGCACTCCTTGGCTGTCCTTCCATGAGCTGCCAAGGGCACTGAAACTGGAGAGGAAAGTGATTTTTAGAAGATCCACAACTGAAGTGCTGATTCACTGAAATTCCTCTCCGCTGGCAGGTCTGGGAAGATCAGAGTGCGTAACCTTCAGCAAAGCACACATTTCTAAAAGGTCATCTGCTGTTCTGGTAGGTTTATCAGAGGATCTGAGGTGCAGCTTCACAAGCAAAGTCTTCGCTCCTCTACATCCTCACAATAAAGTACTAATAAATCCTTATTCCTGTAGTACTTCAGCATAGAATATTCTGTGACTAGTAGTTGCAAGGGTAAGTGCCTGAAGCACTCGGTATGTTTGAAATGTCCCTTATTCCTTTGAGGTTCAAGCAAAGGGTAGAATAAGGACAATTTAGGAATTTCTGACTCCTAATTCTGCTCTCCTCAATTGGCCAAAATGTGATGTTTTAATAGGCTAGTATCACAAATTCTCCCTAACAGGGACGCTGGAAAATATACTTCAGTCATGGGCTGTGAATTTCACTGACACATATTTTAAGGCAGTTGTATTGAGGCTTTTGCAGTGTGATTATTATTCTGGAAACAGTTGAAGTTGAGAAATTCATTGTTGCGATATTAACTTTCCAGTCATCCAGTAAATAAAATAACCCTAATGCTGTTAGGCATAGTTTTAAATTACAAATTAGTTTAAATTTCAATAAATTGCCTAATTTGAAATCAGTGGCTCTGCTGGGAAATGTGTGAATCTCATGTAGATAGCACTTGAACAAAGAGGTCAATGATGCCGTTTATTACTTGGAAAAGGAAGAAAATTTTTAAAAACTTACTTTGTATTTCCCTCCAGTCGTTTTTATAGCTATTATCACTAACCATGCAAACTAAGTCAATACTGTTTCATCTGCATGGAGTTTTCAAAAATATTAAGCTTCTTCTCATCTGAGATTCAGCTGCTGATTGTATTAAGATGAATAATAGATGCAAGATATTCTTAATTATTAAACGATGACGTAATAAAGTTACTGGAGGACCAATGAGAAGTGATCACTGTATGAAGAACAAAACCCTGTAATTGGTTTTGGATGAGGTTCGTGGTAACTTATTACTGGTGAGTAACTGTCCAGCTCAACACCATTTTTTGGGTTTTGTGGAGGGAGTGAAATTACAAGTCAAAAATGCTGCATTTATTCACATCTTTGGTATCTGGTTAGAGATGTTAAATCGTTTGGAGAAGCTCTGACTAACTGATTAATGTGTTTATTCCACGGCATTCAACTCCTCTGGAGAACTCTCTACAGCAATATGAGATGGAAGGTGCTTACGAGAAGTTCACCTGAAAGAACCCCAGCAACAGTGTTTGACTCTCTGTGGGAATTTGTAGCAGGAATTTTCCAAGGGAAGAAAAGGAAAGGTTTGCAGGTTAAAATGAGCGAACAAATGATCAAAGCTTCTGAGGGTCTCTTGAGTTACTGATTTTCTCTTTTTTTCTTAAGCATCACAAGCTTAGTGCTTCAGGCAGAACTAATTAACTAATGAGGACGGGAAAATTGCTGAGAAAGGGATGGAGAACAAAAACTTGTTAAAATGTAACAATTAGATCTCTCTGTTTCATGTCATATCTACTACATTGATCACTTTTTGTGACAACATCCCAACAGTATTTTTTTCTAATTACACAGAAGTGCCAGGTACTGTGGGCTCTATACTCTCCTGTTTTGAAGTTCTGTATCTTTAACAGTACTCAAGAATAGTAATTTTTTTGGCTGGTTCGGTGGGTTAAAGAAATCAGCAATTGAGACAGGATGCTTGCTGAAAAAGTGCCCTGTTTTAATTATCTGGCTTTAGGGTTTAGTTCTCTTGCCTGATTGATAACTTTATGGGCTGAGTGTAGCAAACAAACTATGTGGTAGAATCTGAGGAAGCAGAAACTGGGAAATAACCCACAAAGTCATTAAACAGGCAATAGGCTTAACACCCAAAGCTGCATAGTTAAAGTGCAGCACGTTTTTGGCTGTTTGTTTTGGATGTGGATGAATGGAAATCAGAAAGCAGACAAGTCCATGGGAGAAAAGCCATGGAACAAGTCTCCATGGACTAAAGCAGGGGCTTTAAGGAACGTACAACGTTTGTTGCTGGAAGGCCATCACAGGAAGGCATCTGTATATACTATTTGTCTCTGCCTTCTCCCAGGAGGCACCACCAGAGACAGGCTGATGGAGCAGATACATTAACCTGCTGCTGTAATTCTTCTGTGACACAATTTAAATTAATTTAATCACAAACTTAGCTCGTGTCTCAAAAAGTCACAACGACTGTTCAAAGGGAAACAGCAGGAAGATTTGGTCACTGTTGGCTTGTCATTACTTTGCTGCACCTCATTTGATAATCACAATTTGCTCCTTCAACCTCCTGTCGTGGGTCTATTTCTGTCCTTCCATATTAAAATCTTTCAAGTCTCATTTATATACCTGAATCATATTCCTTGTGAGGCTTGAGCTCAAAATGTGAAACTATCGAAAACATGTATGATTCATGCTTTATTTATAGCACATAAATAATAGTTCATATATTCCATTAACATGATTCTTCATGTTCCTTCTCATATACCTTTTTTCACTCATCACTGTGCCTCATGGCTGCCCAAAATTTCCAATGTCACTTGTTTTTTAGTTACTCATATTTTTTCCCCTTTTCAAAATACGTGGATATTTTGTAGATAACTGGGTACACATACATGACATCTGTGTAAAATAATTAGGCATCATAATTTTAGGCAGAAAGACCAAGCTTTCAACACCAAACTTTTATTGACTTGTAAAATTTAACAGCTGTGATAGCACAGTACATGTGTGGGAGTGGGAGACGGTTCCTGTGACAGATGATGTTATTTTGGGATTAGAAAACCTGGGAAACATCTGGTTAACAAATGAGTTGCACAACAGAGTTGGTTCTTCATCTTCTTTCTCAACTCTATCCCTAATGTCAGCTTTCCTATGAGATCTTCCCAGAGCCAGCAAGTCCTCTCCAGCTGGAGGCTTTAATGGGGAGCCGGGAGCAATGGGATGAGAAGGTCACGAGGGACATGGGTGTGAGACAGCTACTGTGGTGTGGGAAATAGAACTCACCTCTCTGTGTAACCAGGACTTGCTTTTTATGGGAAAAGCTTATTAGATGCCTGGGAAAATAAAGACCCTAAGCTATGTACGTGGCAGTCAGTGGCAGGAAGTCAGGAAGCCACTGAGAAGGAAGACTCCAAACGCCTCATCACGTGTGAGGACAGCGCAGAGTGCATTGGTGTCAATAATAATGTCCCTGCCTGGTGTCAATAATGCCAGCATGACTCTCCCCTCATGAGTTTTACAGCAGAATAACTCCTTTTTATGGCTGGAGTTAAGGTCTTGTGCTTCCAGTTGAGTAATTTTAGACTCCCCAGCTGGATAATTCCCACACCCTCGGCCTCCAGAAGCCACCGCGCTGCAGCCGTTCGTGGCAGCTGAGTTACGCCATTTCCAGCTGTGCTGCCAAGGGTGATGGGCGCTGCAGAGCAGCAAGGCTATGGCCCTGTGACATGGCTTGGAAGACTCTGTCAGGTTGGTGTAGGGGCTTCTTCTGCCCACTCCTTTGCAGGGGATGCACTGCCCCACTGAGCCTCCGAGAGCTCCGTCTTCAATTCACGGACAAGGTGGATGACGCTTGATAACCTGATTCACATAAACTGCTCCAACAGCTTAGACGTGTCTTGTCCCCCGACAAGGATGTGTCGACGTCCCAGGCTTTGCATTTCAGGCTCTCAGAGCTTTGTTTCTGTTTCACCTTTCACAAATGAGCAAACGCTTGTGAATGTCTCCTCTAGGCCCCATCAGCATGAATTATGTTTTTCAGCTGGTCACAGCTTCTGTGACCTCTTTGCTGTCTTGCTTCTTGCTCACTGCTTTTGCAGCATTTTGGTACCTTCAAGCAGTGTGTAGTTTCAGTGAGATGAAATAGGTTTGTATGGTAGCTAAGCTGCTAGACTGGATAGAGGCAACTCCTGCTGTCCATGCCAGGGTTAAAAAGAGAGTAACTCCAAGTGCAAAAAGCATTTCAAGTGGCTTAAAAATTGCTTTATTATGAATTATAGACTATTTTTGCTGTTCTGTAATGGGACACTGTCTACTGTGATTCATTGTAGTCAAGCAGGATTAACTTCAGAGAGAAATGGGACAGAAGGGAAACTGCTCCCTTGGTAGTGGGGCATTATGTGTGGGTAAGCACTGTGGCTGTACTAAATTATTTCACTCTGATCATTTAGGTCTGACCTTCTAGGCCCTTTTGATTTTGAAGTTATATGCTATGTAGTAAAAAGTGAGTTAAAGAGTGTCTAAGTAATCAAATCAAGGGTGTTAATCAGAGAATATAATCCTGAGACATCTTAACAGCTCTTAAACCAATTAGGTTTAACAGAATAGCAAAAAGCATTGGCAAAAAACTCTCAGCTTCTCACAAATGGACACACAGGCTCTGAAAGTGTGGAGCCAAGGACAGACCACTTGGTGCCATTTGATAAGGGACTGATAAATTTAGGTTCCAAACCACTGAACAGGTGAATTTAGCTTACCTTCCATCAGTCTCATGTTCGACAGACCCCAGGGAGATAAATCTAACTAGACTGAATTCAGTCCTTGTGAACACCTACCTCTGCCACAGAATATCATACTATATTAATTGAGATCTATTTTAGCAGGAAACTCTCTCATTATAAATCATGGATGCTGAGAGGCATTACAGACACTCATTTGTTTTTGGATATGTGTGTGTACCCAAATTCAATCAGGCTGATATGCCACAGCATGCCATTTAATTTAAATTGAATTAATCAATAGAGTTCATTAGCCACATCAGTTTAATGTCTTGGTAAAATCCTTGGTCTGTAGAGCTCAAGTACAAGACTCCTGGACGTGGTGGTGAGATGACACTATGACATTAGCTCTTTTGCAAAATGAATTTAGAAAAGTAAATTACTTCTTTTCTCCCTCATCATTCTTCTTTTTTCTTTTTTTAACTGCTGCCATTTGGACAAACATCCTCTTTGTTCTGTTTTCATTTATGAAACAAAGTTATTGCAGAGGTTAGTAATGGGAGTTAAAGACCTCTCTGTCTATTATTATTTCTTTCTCCTGTTGAGAAAGTTCTTAGGTACTTTAGGTTTTAGTTCCTCACTTGCAGATTGAGTGGCAATTTTCCTCCTTAGAGTGTGTTTTGAAGACTAAAACTGTGAACTGGAGGAACTCGGGTTCACTACAAAGCATGTCCCAGGGTGGTGAAATAGGACAAATTCATAAATCAGATCAAAATTTTTTTTGGCCTCTGTTTGTGTACCTTCTCTCTTTGTATATTTTGTTTTGCTTTTCCAATTCCATGAGCAAAACAATGTCATCAAAGTGTCCTGGAAATTGGATGGGAAAGAATCACATTCCAGATTCCAATGGTTCTGTCCTCACTGAGCAGAGGGGTCTGTAAGAAATGATGCCAGTGTTTCGCCGTGCCCAGCTCTAGTGTATCGTGGTTTTCCTTGGAAATTTCATCTTGTTTCAAGGGAAAAGATGCTAATTTCATCACGTGGCTGAGAAATCTGAAGCTGTGGCCATTTCTCAAAGCTCTTTTTCCTGAGAAATTAATTTTTATTTTGAGTTATAACTGATTAGTTGTAACGATGGGGGATGAGGACAGCCTTGGGTTCACGGAGGGCATTTCGAGCCTTGCTGGAGCTGGAATTTACCATTTATTGGTAAATAAATAGACAGAACTTTGTGTAATGACCTGAACAAGTATATTCAGAGAATTGGACAGTCACAAAGGATCTTGGGAAATTGAATTCAGCTTCACTTATCCATACGAGTTAGTTTCAATCATGGACAGGCCTGTATTGAACGATCTAGGAAAGCCTTTTATCTGTGAGGTCTGTAGGGTCTATTATATTATCTTATAATTTCCATTGTGCCTCAGGTCAAATGTAGATTTCTATAGTACCCAGAGAACTAACAGTGGGAAAAATTTGTTTCAAGATTAACCAGAGGTGGTCCCACACTAGAGATTGTTGTTTTATATATGTGAAACTAAGACCATAGAACTTTTTCATTTTCAGTGTGCTTTAGTTATTTATGACTCTGCACCTGAAATTTTGTTACACCCTTGTAAATCACCAAAGAAATATTTGAGAGGTTATTTTTCCCCCAGAGTAAAAGCAGTCATAACTAAAAGGTTTATTTAGCTATTTATATCTGGATATTTTATCAGCCTTTTGTACAGTTTTGATTTCATTATGGCAGTGTGTGCTGCACAGTCTAGCAGTACAGATCCACAGGGTTGTAGCTGGGCATCATGTAAACACTATATTTATTTTAATGGGAACAAATTATTTTATAAATATTCTCCTGGAGATAAAAGGAAAATTCTCCAAATGTAAATTTGGCTCTGCTGAATAGTCATTTAAAAAGAGTGACTGGAATGTGACATGTGTACCCTTTTTAACTTGTATAACATTGAAAGCCTTAGAAATTTTAGCATCATTCACGTTAACACATCAAAGTGTTGCTGGTTGAACTCAAACCTCTCTGAAATGCTAATCCACACCCTGAACTGTAGTGAAATGAACATACAGATGGTTCTTCTAATTACTTGGAGAAAGAAAAGGGGATGATTTCCTTTGATGATTTCCCCTTATTTCCTGACTGAAAGCAGTTCCAGCTCTTCCCTCCAGCTAATTTGACGACTAAAAGATGCCTTTGTCTTGCTTTCAGCTATTGAGGCTTCATCCCAGTTTGTTAAAACTTTCCGTCATGAAGCGAGGTGTGAACCCAGGGCTCTGTAGGTTTGGTTCAGAGGTCATGTGAAGGGGAATTAGAGCCTTGAGTATTTAAAACCAGAATGCAGGGGGGGATTTTCATCATCCCATGTCATTGCACAGATGGCAGAGATGGAGTTTTTGGATTAAAATAGGAGCTTGACTCTTAGATGCAGTAGGTCATTGATCAAGGAATAGACCCCAGGTATTCAGACTCCAGACTCATGGTAGCTCCCTTTTCCCAAGGACACAAATGAAGAGAAGCTGTTGACTTCACCACTGCTTTGTGGGGTAACATGTGCTTCAGAGGAACTGGAGGAGAAATGGTCTGTGCATAATTTCAGAGCTTTTACTTTTCATTATAAATTAGAGCAAAGGTTGAGGCTTTATAAATTCTGCCGTGAAAGATGAGATCTGCACGCTAAAAGCAGCTGCAGGCACGATTGTCCCACCACCCCCCACCTGTGGACCACGGTGGTACAGTTCTGTGGGAATCTCTTTTCACTGACAGGGACAGTCTCCTGAGGGCCAAAGCTCCTGCTGGTGGGGTTCCCCTGAGGAGAGCCAAGGTCCTTGTTCTGCCTGGGAGCACGGCTAAATGACACGGGTGGCTGAGGAGGGCACTGGGGTTGGGGGACCCACACTGCCCTGTTTGTGGCCTGTCTTTCCTCAGACCTCAAAGGTGAGTTCTGTGTCTGCTGAGTTCTTTCGGGTCGGAGCCCTGTCCCCTGTGGGCTAAAGCTAAACTGGAACGAGACTGGGGAGCAAAAGGGAATGGCAGAGGAGCCCCTTAGCCCTGCTTTGAAGGTTGTCACCCCCAGCCTCGCAAAGAGAACTGTATGTCAACGACAGTGTCGTCCCACAGCCCCTACAAGTATTTCACTTCATGCAACGTGGCACAAGCTGCTACTGTCACTTCAGGATTCAACAGAATTAAAAAAAAGTACCATTTGATGGCATATTTTTCTGAACGTTCTAGAAGCTCTCGCGTATTTTTCAATTAACATACTCAGTGGGAACAACAACAAAAAAGAAAAGCTTAAATACAGTTACTCCAGTCCTTCTGAACTTCTAAATATACATCTTACATAGTTACTCCCAACCAACAATGCTTTCTGTTCTGTTTTTGAGATACACCATTTCTTTCCAAGCTGTTCAAAAGAATGGGATTTGGTTCATGACTGTAAATATACTATTTCAGTGCTTCCAAAGAATAATTGAGAGGTAAGAATTCAGTGGGGGGGTTTTCTACTTCATTTTTTATTAAAAAGAATGTTTTTGCTAAGTAAAACTCTGAAGTAAAACTTAGGCTTGAAAGCTCTTATTCCTAATAGAACAAAAACAGGAACCATTACTGACACAGAAGAGAGTTTTGGCATTTTTGGAAGTACAATATTGTGGGCATCTTCAGAAAAAAAAAATGTAACACCTGGAACAGCACTTCTGTTTCTTGGTAGGAAAGACATATGTTGTTGCAATGATGGAACAAAACACATGTAAAGTGATGAAAGAATTATGTCACTTGTAAACATCTGGGGCATGCTGGACCACGCAGATTTCAGCCAGTTCTGTATTATACAGAATCAGAAAGTCCTGCAATGAGGCCAATAGTTATTTTGACATTGCAGTGCTTAACTGCAAAGTTTCAGCAAAAAAACCCTTCCAGGTTAAGGCTCCCTCACGCTTTAGTTGATGAGTATGAGATCAACACTCATCAAATGCTGGAGTTCACTTGTTTAATGAAGCAGTAGGCACTGTGTTGGTGGTTGAGTTGGCATTAGTCACCTGGAAAGGAGGAAAGAATCTGCTGTTTCAACAAAAAAAAAAGCAAGTGGCACGTGTCAGAGAAGAGCAGCCACTACAGGGGAGCAGCAGAAATGGGACCATCTTTTGCTGTAATTCACCATCCAGCCCTGGTCACATCCAGGATAACTGACGTTCAGAAATCATGCAAAGTAAAACAGACTTGTTCCGTAGAATAAAAATGTCTGTGGAAAAACGAGTGAATTATGGGACAGATATCTATTGCAGAATTTGCATGTTGAAGTCTTCTGCTTGATGGGAGTTCAACAGGTGCATTCTGTTGTAAACAAGGCTGTTCATAAAATTAGAGCTAAACTGTGACTCTTCCTGCTGCTCGTGTACTTGACAGAGCCCGTGCATAAGGACAATCCTCCCATCACTAATGCAGCCACAAAATGAACAAAACACTTCTGAGAAATGAATGTTAGGGGAAAGCTACCAGGAGACTGAACTCTTCATCTAGTGGCAATCAGGTAATGGGATAGTAGCCATGGGGAATAATAGGACTTACCAACATGAGGCGAGGAGCTGCGCAGGTGGGGCTGCCTTCCTGCCTGGTGAGGTACGTCAAACACAGGAAGAGTATCCAAAGGAAGGGCTGAAAGAGGTGACCCAGAAGGGATCACAGTAGCGGAAATCCGATGGTCTTTGTGGTTTCAAACTTCTTGTATAAACATCTCTAGATATAGAGATGGGGGAACGCCAAAAGGGAAGGAGAGAAGCGTTCTAAAGGAAATATGTTAAAGAAGAGGGCAGGGGAGAAACTGGGCAATGTTGAAATCTGTAGCAAAATTCACATTGATTTTCGTAGTAACAGAATCTTAAATCAGGAGTATTGGCATTTATAAGCAGTGCTGCAAGATATCAGAATAACATGAAAGAATAAACAGCAGAAGTGGTGTGTGTGGGTAAGTCATGGCAGTAAGAGTCATCATGAAATGATTTACCTTCTGTGTTCCTGTAATTTCTTCCACCTTTATCAGGTTTGGCTCTAGATTTTGCTCATCCAACAATTTGTGAGGGATACTGTGAAGCAGAAGAAAGTAAGCAGCCAAATTCTGCCATGGAAGAGGAATTGAGACAGTGAAAGAGAATAAACCCAGATATTGAAGCATAGTTATAAGGGATGGATGCACATACACAGAGTGAGACAATAGTCCTGAGAGCAAATATAGATCTGTACAGTTGGAAGAACAGGAGATCATAAATAAACCCTGATGTGAACATTCTATAAAATGTTTTATTCTCTTCTTTCAAATGTCACTTCCTTATTCTTAGTACAAATGTGCTGAAAACATACAGAAGGCTTCATTAGAAGTTCTGTTAAGTTGGGTTTTATTCTGATGATGTAGGTTATAAAAGTACAATATCTCTTACTCTCTTTTTTTTCAAACATGGATTTGCATGAGAGAGCAGAACAACTCAATTCCAAATAGTGTTCTTATCTCTACATAATGTTATTATGCAAACTATAATCAAACTAGATGACAGTCCTCCAGAAAAACCTTTAGTATTAAGAGCATTCAAAGCTCCAGGGCAGATTGTTGTTAGCGGGATAGTTAATTAAATGGAAGTTGGATTTTATTACTTTATATAAACAACTAAGAGCATTTGGGATGATGTTGGTCCTCTGTTTTTTTTTTTCCCCTTTTTGTTTGACAAGTATTAATTGAACTCGTTGTTTCATGAAAACAGCAAGTTTTCTGTGTCAGTGTGGTCGCTACAGAACATCAGGTATCTGTTGCTCCCTTCTGCCCTTTACCCATCACCAGGGTAGGTGGGCACTTCGGGATAACGCAGAGTGCTGGGGTAGAGTTAATTCTGTTCACAGGAGCTGGTAGGGGGCTGTGCTTTGGATTTGAGCTGAAAACATGTCGGTAACGCAGGGATGCTCCAGTTACTGCTGAGCAGGGCTCGCACAGAGTCAAGGCCTTTTCTGCTCCTCACCCCACCAGTCAGGAGGCTGGGGGGGCACAGGGAGCTTGGGGGGACACAGCTGGGACAGCTGAACCCAAGTGACCACAGGGGTATTCCCTATCCTACGGTGTCATGCTCAGCATGTAAATCTGGGGGAAGAATTAAGGGGGCGATGTTTGAGGTGGTGCTGTTTGCCTTCCCAGGTGGCTGTTGCACGTGATGGAGCCCTGTTTTCTTGGACATGGCTGAACACCCACCTCCCATGGGAAGGGGTGAGTGAATTCCTTGTTCTGCCTTGTTTGTGAGTGCAGTGTTCGCTTCAGTTATTAAACTGTATCTCAACCCAGGAGTTTTCTCACTGCTCCTCTCCCCCATCCCGCAGAGGGAAGCGAGCTGTGCCGCCGACTGTGGTAACCCCACGACGTGCAGGAAGCGGGAAATGCGTTTTCCCGCTTTACTTCTCGGGGAGAGACCCGCCCTGGGTGGGGGTTCAGTATCACTGCTGCTCTGCTGGTTTGTCATGGCTTGCACATAGAAGATTTCAGTGGGCAAAGAACATTTTGCGGGTGGCGGGGGATCCCCGGGTACGGGGGGTTTGAGAGCGCTGCCCGTGCCCTTGGGGGTGGCCGTGGCTGTGCTGCCCCGGCCCCGAGGCCGCGGAGCTCTCCCCGGGACGAGGCGCTGTCCTCGGTGCTGGAGGGGCCGCGAAACCTCTCGGGAAGTGTCCCACACGCACCCCGCTCCCGGCGCGGCGGAGGGGCCCTGGTTCTCCCTGGTCTCTAGAGAAACGCCGTGAGGCGGGCACCATTCTGCCCTGCTGCTGCCAAGATTCCAGGCTCCGCACTGGGGTTTTCCCGCAGCCCCCCCTGCCCCGGGGCCAAGCTGCGGGCGGGAGCCGCGGGGCTCGCAGCGCCCCGGGCCGCTCCCGGCTGCTCCAGGCTGCTCCCGGCTGCTCCAGGCCGCTCCCGGCTGCTCCCGGCTGTTCCAGGCTGCTCCCGGCTGCTCCCGGCTGTTCCAGGCTGCTCCCGGCTGCTCCGAGCTGCTCCAGGCTGCTCCAGGCTGCTCCCGGCTGTTCCAGGCTGCTCCAGGCTGTTCCAGGCTGCTCCAGGCTGCTCCAGGCTGTTCCAGGCTGTTCCAGGCTGCTCCAGGCTGCAGGGAACAAACACTTCCAACGCGGAGCTCCTCCAGGGCTCGGCATTCCATCCGCACAGGTTCCTGGCAGCCAATTCCCACAGTCTGTTCTAGCTTGGGGCATGTACTGGTATTGCACTCTGCATCCCTTTGGGGCTTGGGAGCACAGGAGAAATGCCAGTTTTTCTGGAGCAGTAGGAAATGTTGGATCTGGTGGGTATGGAAATCTGCCTTCATGCTGTTCTGTTTCTATCCTTCCTTGTAGCAGCCTTTAAATCAGAGACATTCAGATACCTTTTCCCAGGTTAGTCCTGACTGAGCTATTAAAAAAAAGTAAGCACACTTTACCAGGATGTGTCAGCACTATTGCCTAAAATCATAGTTACAAATGAAGAGGAAAACCTAGAGCTCAGATATTCCTAAAGATTTTTCCCCATGGGTTTGTTTGTTTAATTGGTTGGTTTGTTTTCCTAGTGTTATATATCCTGTCTATGGGAACTCCAAAGGCAGCGACTTTCTCTTACTGTAACATGAAAAGGGTCCATTTCAGAGGTGTGTTTACAGAAGGATTTGTAATAAAAATCTGAAATTCTGTTGATGTCTGTCCAGACAACCGAGAGATGGTCAGACTTGTTAGCCAGACTCTATTCTTCAGCAGAATTCTGCTTTAGCATGCTCGAGCAACACATTCCACACAAATACCTCTTGAATCATCACAGCATTTTACCTATTTATCCTGTGCCTAGAAATTAAACAAACAAAAAACAACAACAAAAGCCCCCAAACAACAGCACATACAGTCACACACAAAAAGCAAAAAACCCTCAAAACTGCACACCAAAACCTAACATAAAAAAATCAGGTCATCTGCTTTCTTGGTCGTTAATTCCTGCATGGATTTTAATTAATAATTAATTCCTGGCAAAGAAAATCTTAAGGGAGAGGTGATGGGGGGGAATCAAGCCTGGTTGTACCAAGCCTCCAGGCAGCATTTTTGTAGGAAGGCAGGTCAGAGAAAAAAGAATCAGTGATTGTAGTGACTGAAGTGCTTGTGGCTGAGCGGTTTTTACCGAGTGACTGTGCTCACCCTGCCTTTCTCCCTGCTTTGTAAATCAGCTGCTCTGAGCAGGTGCCGAGATCAGCAACAGGGAAGGGTCATCGGGCAAATATTCAAGTGCTGTTCTAGTTGATCTTCACAGGCACTAGAGCAAAAATCTTCCCATCAAAGAACGGCAAAGAACACTAGAAATGTCTTAGGAATTAATCTGAGCTGTACCCCTGTGTGTGGGTGGGCATGTATATACATTTTAATTCTATCTTTTGAACATTATCAATGGGAGTACTGTTGAAAAATGTGATAGTGGAGTTATTTTCAAGTAGGGATGAGTGCAGTCCAAAGTCTGTGTTGATGAAGGATAGAAAGGAGCCTCCTGAAGCTCAAGCCCCACGCAAGAAACCAGGCCACGTGCATGTGATAAATGGATCAAGATTTCTGTTAAAAAGCAGGTGTTTTATCCCCCCTAATACATTGATTGTTCCAAAAGCAAGCACTTCCAAGGGGCAATTTTTTGCCCTCCCGCTTAGAAGTGTTCTACTTTCCATCCTAAATTTGCCCATGGTGAATTTGTTCTTTCATTAATATTGTTCCTTTGCTTAAATACATCTTTACCTGCCCTGGAGTTTACCATCCTCCCTAGTGTTTTTAAAGAATACAGAGCAATTCTGCTCTGCTGAATAGACACTTACAGCAAGAAAATTGTCCAGAGATTGTATCAAAGTAGAGGCAAATTCACCCCAGAATATCTCACAAAGAAGTAGATTTTCTTTTCCTTCCATTTTCCAGTGCACTGCCTGCTTCATTGTATAGACCTGCAACAAAATTTACTTCATCCTAAACCACAGTAAAAATTCTTATTATTAGGTGACCTTGATCCTGTCTTTTATGACAAGTTTTTCCTCCCACTCTCCCTCAGGTTTTCAAACTTTCACTCTTTAATTGTGACCTGGCACCTTCATTCCCAGGGAATCACTTGTACTTTCTCCCAGTTTTTATGCTGGTATCTTTATTTCAGCGCATGATCTTCATCATCTGAGGAACCAACTCACTTTTCTCACGTCACTTGTCCCAGTAGGCAAAGAATTCTGTGCATATGTAGAGTAGAGCCCCTGTTCTATGCTTAGTGTGCAACCTTAAGCAAGTTTTGACTTAAATTCAAACATCCCCTTCCTTCATGTTGTTAAGCTCCTCTTCAGCTAAAGTGAATTTTTTTAAACTGAATCCTGTCTTCATCAAAGTTTGGTATGTTGAATTTGAGAAAAGCACCAACAACAACCAAAAAACTCCTAGCCAACCAAAAAACCCAAACCCTTAGTTGTAAACATTGTTCTTAGAGTTTAGAAACTGTGCTGTTTCAGTCCACGGTAGGGGCAGACAGGATGCATTTATATGATTAAATGAGGGAGGGACAGGATGACCTGACATGAAATTATTGTGGGAAATAAAATCTTGTTCCCTGGCTGGTCAAAAGAATAATTTGCCAAAGGAACCCTCATATCTACATCATTCAAAATAGGCACAGCGTCTATTTTTATTGTAGGCTCTACAAGAACTACCTGATCTGTTCTGCACAGAGCATTTGTGGAAGGATGTGAAAGAATTTTTAAAGGAGCCCTGTGATGCAAACCAAGTCCTGTTTATGCAAAAAAGGACAAGTAAACAGGAACATAGAAAACTAAGACCTGAAACTGTGAGACTAATGAGACAAGAAAACGTTTTGGTCTGTAAAGCCTAAAAGCATCTTGCAATGTTTGTACTCAGAGTGTCTGTGCAGGGTTGGACAGGAGCACAAGAGGTCATGAAAGCTCAGTTGTGAAACATTTCTGTGAGTGTTGGTCTGGCTCCAGATGGAATGTCCTCCACTGGCTCGGGGAAGACCAGGGTTTCAAGTGAACACTGATCATCGTTCCTACGTGTGACACCCTTACACACCTGGGATGTCAAAACAGTTCTAATATGACAGTAATACAGTTTCTGTGACCTTTTCTCTTTTATTAAGAAAATTCTCTGTGTGAAATAGGACTTACAGCCCGTTCAGGAAGGACTCTGTCAGATGGCCTAGGAAATTCTAAACAAGATTAATATTTGCAGTTTTGAAAGCAGGAAAGAGGATTTCTTTGGGCTAAATTGCTGGACTACTTTTTCTATTCAAGCCCATATTAAATATTATCTTTCCAGATCTTGGCTGTAGAATACAGCTGAACTGAAGAAATTTTCTGCCTGAAGCCAAAACAAACAGAATATCACTGACAGAAATAGGTGGGAGCCTTCAAACAGAAGCTGTACTCGTTACTGGTTTCAGAGGTGAAAAAAGGACATTCAAAGGTAAGAGAAAATGCAGGAAGATTTACCAATACAGCTTGAAATAAAAGGGCCTCTAAGGTTAGTTACAGGACTTTTGTGACCTGAGCATTAAGGTGACACTGAACACTTCTTTAGATGATGCTGTATTTTATTTTTAGTCTCACATAGTGAAGTATAAACCTTTTTTTCATAGGAATGCAATGAAGATATTTATTGGATCTACTCTGCAGCTCTCAGGAATGAAGCAGAAAAGTCACTCAGTTAAAATGAAATTTTCAGTTGCTATGTATACAATGATACCATCGTGATGCTTCTTTCCTGGCATAAGCCTTGCAATTCCAGCAGGATGTGGCAACATGGAGACCATTTGCATATGGCCCCCCTTCATTTTTCTCTGTCTTTTGGCTTATACTAGAGACCATGTCCAAAGCCTACTGCAATCCTACTTTAAATCAGACTGTATTTTTCTCACACATTAAGTGAAACAGTTCATTTAAATGGGTTTTGGGAATTACTTTTGCATCATGGTGCTTATCACCAAGTGCCAAGGTTGCACTGGGTGGTGACAGCAGTAGGAATCCCCTTTTTCCTTGCCTCTTTGCAGCCTCATCCCTCAGCCTCTCTCTTGTTCTGGATTTGGGTATGTAAATAGGCACCATATTCCCTTGGGTCCCACCCAGCTCAGGTAGGAGAGACTGGACTCCAAAGTGGGCTGTAACATCCCATTTTTAGTCTGGGTCAGGGGTAGGTTACTAGAGGCATGAAATGAAGGATGACACTCCTGAGCAATGTGGCCACATGCCTGTTCTCCCCTCAGGCTGGAATTACAGTAGCATTCCAGTCCACAGCATAATCTAACCCTGGATGAAGCAGCACAGAGTCAGTACTTACCCTGTTTGAAATGCCCATCCATCACAAGCAGAATGGCTCCAGTCTGAACAAGGGCGGCACAAGATTGCTACTGTTTTAGGATTAGGGAAAGGAATAGGACAGAAATTAAATCTATGGTAAATTCTGATTTGTGTCAAATTACATCTAATCAAAAGAAGGACATGGTTCTGCCCACGGTCTCATAGAAAATAAGGGGTTAATATTTCCTTAGTCCAACAGATTAGTACCTTGCAAAACTTAGCAATGCTATCTGCTCTGAAGTATTCAGAAGTTAGGCTGCTCCATTTATTTTTTAGTTTCCCTAGCTGGTACAAATGGATGTAGTGGATTTTCATTGTTTTTTCAACAGCTGAGGTACTGGTGCCAGACTGAGATGGAGAAGAGTTAGGGGAGAATTGGAGCAATAGGCAAGAGCTGGATGGGGTGATTTTTTGCTTTCTAATGTCTGAACCAAGCAAAACAAGTACAGATGGATTTACAGAGTGGTTAGTACTTGCTGTCTGGTACAGAAAAGGCTAACAAATCTACTGCAGGATTACAGAAACACCCCAAATACTTTTGAGTAGCTGCAATATTAGAAACAGTATGCTGTAGTTCGTGGCAGGTAAACAGCTAATCTATTTGGATACCAGTATTTCCTTTCAGATGCTCACATGTGGGGTTTTTTTATTTTTAAAGACGTGTAAATCCTACTGAAAATAGTCACAGTGGGTGAGCAAACAGTGTACCACCGCTGGAAAATAAATGTAAATAAAATAAGTTCCTTTGTGCTACATGCACATTTCTAAGCCTAACTTCGTTCACCAGGTACATAGCTGAGACCCTCTAGTGGCATAAACATTTATCTGCCTTCAGCATATTATTAAAATTCTCTTTCGTAGTCACATTTTAGCAGCTAATTCACAGGTAGCTTTTTTTGGACAGTCTGAGGGCTGTGGCAAAGTGAATCTGGGATTAGATACTGTGCAGGCTCATGTTAATGAATGTAAATTGATTTTTAGCTGTGAGGGGCAATTATAGATGCACTGGAAGGAGAAGGGAATTTTTGAAAGGATATTCTAGAACTAATTACTATCAGTAAAAAACACGCAAAGAGCAACGCAATACCCAGGACAGCCAATAGGGATAAAAGCTTATACACAAATCTGTCCTGACCTGGTAGTAGGACTGTTTAAAAACACTGATCTCCACTTAGCCTGTAAATGCGCATCGCCCTCTTTCTCACTCATGTATTCCCTCTCTCTCTGACACACACACACATGCACGCTCCTGGATTTGCAGAAGACAGACATCTAGGGCACTTCTTGGCATCCACAGGAAAATCATATGGGATTAAAAACCCACAGCAGTAAGTACTCGTGCATTACATGTTTATTAAGTGGCATGCTGTCAAACCCTGGATTTAATAGTAAATACAGGGGGACTTTAAAGGAAATTGGTTGTGTTTGATTTTTCCTAGGAATTGCTGAAAGCTGCCTCTTGAGGATTTTGCTTTTACGGATGTTTGTTTACTATCCATGTGGTAACCTCTGGACGGGCAGTAATCCATTCATTATCCCCACTGATTGAGTGCGGGAGCAGTGCAGCGGTAACTACTTCACTCAGCTGACGGCAGACAACAAAAGGAGGAAAATGATGAATTCGGACAATTTAACCTCCCAAAGCTTCCTCTCTGCCATTCACAGCAACGCCAGCAATTTATTCTCGGGTCTCCAGTTTGTTCAGTCCTTCAAGCCACTAATCATCCCCTGCTACTCCCTGGTGGTTTTTATCGGTGTCATTGGGAATTACCTTCTCATTTATGTTATCTGCAAGACAAAAAAAATGCACAACGTCACCAACTTTCTCGTGGGCAATCTGGCTTTCTCAGACATGCTCATGTGTGCAACCTGTGTGCCCCTGACGCTTGCATATGCCTTTGAGCCCAGGGGATGGGTGTACGGGCGCTTCATGTGCTACTTTGTTTTCCTGATGCAGCCCGTCACGGTGTTCGTGTCTGTCTTCACCCTGACTGTCATAGCTGTGGACAGGTACTGTGCCATGGTGTACCCCTTCCGCAGGAGGCTCACCATCCCTATTTGTGCTTATATCCTCGCTGCTATTTGGCTGCTGAGCTGCACCTTGGCTGCCCCAGCCCTGGTCCACACGTACCACGCGGAGTTCCCAGAGCTGGACTTCTCCATCTGCGAGGAGTTTTGGTTCCACATGAAAAGGGATCGCTTGGCTTATGCCTACAGCACTCTCATCATCACCTATGTGTTGCCTTTGGCTGTCATCTCCCTGTCCTACCTGAGAATCTCAGTCAAGCTGAAGAACCGTGTGGTGCCAGGCAATGTCACGCAGGGCCAAGCGGAGTGGGACCGTGCACGGAGGAGGAAGACTTTTCGCTTGCTGGTCTTGGTGGTGGCAGCCTTCGGAGTCTGTTGGCTGCCTCTGCACATCTTCAATGTGATAAAGGACATAGACATCAGCTTGATTGACAAGCAGTATTTCAACTTTATCCAGCTGCTGTGCCACTGGTTTGCAATGATGTCTGCCTGTACCAATGCCTTCCTCTATGCCTGGCTCCATGACAGCTTCAGGGGAGAGCTGAAGAAAATGTTTGCCTGGAGAAAGAAGAAAATTGGACCCACTACAAACTGCATTATGGCCAGTGTGGTGCTGTAAACGAGATCTGGTGGGAGTGCATTTCCTTTGTACAGTAACATTGTAAGTCTTTTCCACTTCTAATTAGTCCTCCTTCCTGACATTTGTCTTCAGGGCTCAATTAGAACAGCACAATTCCCATGCTTGCCTTCCCCAGCACCTCCACTTCCAATGGAGATTGACAGGCAGACGTCATGTTTCAAAAATGTCTTTACTTCTTTGACTGGAGTTAGAGGCAAGGAGATACTACCACAATAAAATACAGGGATCCTTCCTATCTATTTTGGATATTACTCAGTACAGACGTGGGTTTTGGGGACGGGGAGAAGCAAGGATGAGTATGAAACTTAAATACCTCAATGAGGGAGTGTTTTGGATTGGGTAGAAATTAAATTTTCATATCTACCCAGAATCCATTCCTTGGCCTAGGCTCTAAGGCAGAGGACTAACAATATTCCTGCAACTCTTGGGTTAGGGCCAAGCTGCCAAGAGCATAAAGGTCTCTGAAATGCCCTCCCCCTGCAGCTATCCCAGCTGTGGGCAGGAAACCAGGTTGGTAGGAGCTGCTCCAAGCCTCCCTGTGGCAGCTGAGCTGTGCCAGCAGCAGTGGGATGCAGTGCTCTCCCCTCTCCTGGGGGGGTGGGTGACACGTAGGGCAATGGCAGCAGCTCACTTCCAACCCCTCCAGTGCCTCTGTACGAGATGACTGGGTCACTTGTGTGCCCGTGGCCCTTGCTGGGGTGTGCTGTGTCTGCCCTGTGTGGTTTCTTCCCTCACCCCCATCACTCCCTGCCGCAGGCCCGGTGAGTGGACTCACAGCCTTTGGGACTGTGCAGGAATTTGGGGTTTCTGCTTTTTGAACCCAGCATCTTCCTGCGATCCCAAACCCCCTGTGTCTCATGGACCTGCAGCAGAGCCTGTAGCAAGGTGAGATGTAGTATTGCAAGAGGGTGAATAAAACCAGAACGGTGTCATTGCTGTGCTGTGAAATGTGATGCAGAGCAGGCAACAACAGCCTGTTCGGTAGATTTGCAAGTGCTGCCATGGACTGACTGGAAACATAAGCTGTAGTGGAAAATCTTTCAAATAGGGGACATTAAGACACACCACCACTTTACTGACACTGAATTGTGTTCCTGCCGTTGTCTCATGTAGCCCTACTGCAAGTCAGCTGCATTTGTCATCACAGCGATGTCGGTGCTGAGGTGAGTTCCACTCGTTCCTCCGGGAACTGATTTTGACATGTGGCAATGCTGCCATCAGCTTTGATCTCCTGAGAGATCAGAGGGTTTGATGCTGCCAGAGGTTTTGATACTGCCTTCAGGAGCCCTTCTGGAGGTGTCTGTTAAGGGACAGTGGGCTGAAGGGGCCATGGACATTGAGTCACGTACCAGCACTGCCTGACCAGTCAAAACCAGACCAGTCAAAGGGAGTGGATGGCAGGAGCTCCCCTTTGAAGGAGTCTTTCGGGAAGAAATAATTTCCTTTGACATTCCCATTTCCATAACACGAGGGAGTTAGAAGCTATAATCAAACTAATGGTAGCCATCATCAACCTGATGGTTTCTAGTTCCTTCCTTCCTGAACTGAAAATATCTGAGACAACGGGTAAGTACAGGGGACAAAGTTCTGGGAGCAGACATTGACCCTGAAGGGGTTTCTTCCAGGCTGCTCAGCCAGAATCTGTGATGGCACGAGGAACTGCCTGATGCTGAGGTGAGATCAGCCAGAGAAGCAGTGCAGCCCAGGGGCAGTTTTGGCCATGATCAGCGAGGGCATCTGGCTGCCCACAGCTGCACAGGGCCAGATACGAAATGCACTGTGAGGCAATGCCATTGGACGTGAGGGGAGAGGGAAGACAGAGAAGAGGTTTCTTTAGTTTGCACATGTACTCCTACTGTGAAACTGTGAATATAAATTTGCTCATCATCTTTCAATAAGGTTAATCTGGTTAAAAAAAACCCCACAGACCCATATGCACATACTGAGAAAAGTGTTGGAAAAACATTTGAAATCCCATTTCACAAATTCCCTAAAATTTCATGATGTTTTGCTGCTAGTAAATGAGGATATTAGAATCTGTAGTGAAAGGACAAGAAATTAGAATCTGTAGTAATAGGACAAGGAGTAATGGGTACAAATTGAAAGGGGGGGAAATTTAAGTTAGATATTAGGAAGAAATTCTTTACTGTGAGGGTGGTGAAACACTAGAAAAGGCCCAGGGAGGCACAACCTAAATACAGACAGTGCTGTAATCCAGAGTGATCCAAAGCTCAGTGGAGCAACTGGGAAGACTTTCTTAACCACAGCAGGCCTGGGATCAATTCCTTATTGCACATCTTACACATTATTCTTACCCTCATTTGCCAGCACTGCAGTTTGGGTTATTAATGTTCTTTTGAATGTTAATGGCTGAAGATGGTGGCTGCAGAGAGCTGCTTGAAGCAAACCAGGGATTTGTCTCTATTTAGTTTCCCTGAGACAGAAATGAAGGGCTGTTCAGGGCACACGTTGTTCCCACAGTGACAGATGGATTGGGAACATCTCTTTTCCAGCAGCCTCTGGAGCTGCTGTCAGAGCAGTGCCAAGGTCTGTCCCCTCACAGAGGTCCTCAGGAGTGCCCAGCACAGCAGGCACCCTCATCTAAGTGCCTGTGGAACCCGTACATGCCTTGAATCTGTCAGGATGGGCTTTTGCAGCAGAAAGCTCAGGCCTGCCCCTTGCTTCAGGCACTTCTCACGAGCAGGGTTTGCAGGAGCACCCTGAAATGATCTCCATTCTCCAGCCATGGACTCCCAAAGCTCCTTCCCTCTCTCTGCAGCCCCTTGGTCCACCTCACTGGTCCTGCTCTGCCATTTTTCCAGGCTTTCCCTGCATGGTGCATGAAGGAATTCCAGACATGGGCTTGAGGACTGGGGGTTCTGTAGGCTGGCAGGGACCAAGGCACAGCCACGTTCGCTCAGTCCCAGCCCTGAATCGAGCCCCGAGAATCTCTGCTCAATTTAATTACTGTTTCCTCTGATATACAGAGTAATAAACAATAATAAGATTGAGAGGCATGTTGATGCACTTCTTTAATCCAGTTATGCAAATAATTCTATTAAAAGCTGTCATGAGAAACTTGTTTGCTAATCTCCACCCCTCTCCAGGGAACTGCCGTGGTTCTCTGAGGGACCAGGGCTCATCACAAGGGTATTTTTGGTGGTATATTTTTTAATTACAATTTAAGACATCATTGCATGCTTTGCTTTTATAAAGTAGCCTGGTTCAAAAACTGATGAATCTATTAACTTTCTCTGGGAGGATTTTTGTTGTTTCTTGCTTACATTGCAGCCCAGGACTCGCACAGAGCAGGGCAGCTGCTCTGCAGAGGTGAGCAGGGTTTGCATCTGAGCTGAGGTATGGCAGAATGGAATATCCTCCTCCTCTGCTGGGATTTATTTCCAGTTATTTACATGTATTTTTTAACTTATTATTAGTACAGAGAGACTGTCAGCAGGTACAGACCCAGGTGTTCTGCATCAGCAGCAAATAGGGGTTATTTGTGAGGGCTCCTCGGGCTGTTCCTAAAGGGCAGTCTCCAGCAAACCCCCCAGGTGTGTTATGGGGTCAGCACACCTGCTTGGGGGTGGTGCTTTTGGGTAGGTATCAAAGGCATGAACCAGCAAGTGGGTTATCAGAGCACGGAGAGTCTTGGGCTTTGGAAAAGGAGGGATCACTGAGGCCCACACTTCCTCCTTGCAAAAATCCTCTGGAATATTTCACTGGGGCCAAACCGCTACAGCTCTGAGCGTATCTTAAATGTGGGCATTACTAGAGACATGGAAGGAGATGATGGGGAACAGCAGGGGAGAGTGAGGTGTCTTCACTTCCACTGAAGAGCACAGATTTAGATAGTAGGAAACACAGCCTCTCCGTTGGAAGCTATTCTGCATTGCTGTTGGAAGGACTCACAGAGCACCTTTCCAGCAAATACACTGTATTTCCAGTGTTTATAGTGCACTAATGCTTTGTCAAACACGAGCTATTCCCCTTGGTAAAACATGGGGCTTGTATTAAAAGGCAATGTCCTTAAGAAACACATAAAAAAGTCTGTCAGTATTTGATCAGGAACTACAAACCAGATTAGAGAGTGACCAAAGGTCACTAAAGCTGGTATCAGGCAGCCAAAGAAAACCATTTAATTAAACCTCAAGAAGGGTCAGGTAGAGTTGGTCTCTCCCCCACTTTGAGAATATCTGCTCAGAGCAGTCACAAATGACCAACTTGTCTGTGCAATGCATTGCTTTAAATAAATGTTCCTTGTACTTGGATGAAGGAAATTCAAGGCTATATTTGTATCATGTTTGGGGAATGGAAATTTATCTGGGGTGAGCAAAAGCAGATGCTGCCATAAGGCCACTGCTCACATGAGCATGGCCAGTGTTTCCCAGCTGATGGATGGACTGGGAAAAGCTGGGACTTTTCATACCAGCTGAACAACAGATGCTCTGCACAGTTCTAATTGAGCAAGTCTTGCTTGCTGAGGTGTTGATGGTGAGTTATAATTAGATGTCTAAGAGGATGCAGGGTACAGATAAAAGCTGAAAATGGCACACCTGGAGCTGGGGAAAAACAATGCAAAATTGGACAGAATTGGACAATGCATCAGTCAGTTGCCCACCAGATGAGAAGAGGGTAGGGAGAAAAACAATGTGCTGGTGGTAAAGCCACAGCTGCCTTTGCCATTTCTGCATGAAGACATGAAATACAAACTTTTGCCTTCAGCCCCCCACTCTCGCTGCCCACTTCTTTTTCTTTTCTCAGAAAAAAATAGTGACATTTCTCCTCCTTACCCTGAAGGAAAGGTTGCCCAAGGGTCAGAGCAAACATCTCTGACTCATGGGAAGCATACTGAAAGCAGAGCTTTCTAAAAGGAGCTCTTCTCTCTGGTAGAAAGACACACCAGCTCTGCACTGAACCGTTTGCTGTGTGGATCTGCAGCTGGCCTGCCCTGCCCCTGGGAGCTCTGGCTTTTGTGTGAACATCAAGTAAATACTTCTCCCCATACTCAGTGACCTCACTGTTGGTCACAACCACCACTAACTCTGTTCCTTTGCACCTGATTTCCCTCCAGGTCAAGATGCTTTACTGAAAGTCCCAGAGAGGAGCTGCAGAGGCATCCGAGGTATGCAGCCAGTATTAATAGGACCTTTCCTTCAGAAATCATTATCATAATCCCTGTCTCAGCAGGTCTGAAGTCCATTCTTGCTGTGTACTGACATAACCAGACGGGACAGGCTTCCCCAGGCTGATTTCAATCAAACTTTGTATGGTGTTTGTCTGCCCCCTGCCCTCCCAGCCCTCCCCCAGACATCTGAAATCACTGATCAGCTACTCAGTAGGACAAGGAGCCTTGAGGATGCTGCCATCTGAAATTGGGAATACCAGCATTTTCTTGGTGCTGCCCGGGGAAGAAAAAGACATCGAAGTGCTCTCTCTCTTAAGGACACACAGGATCACACGGGGATTGGATTTTAGGAAAAATATATTCTCCAAAAGGGCAGTCAGGAGTTGGAACAGGCTGCACAGGGAAGTGGTGGAGTCATTGTCCCCAGAGGATTTATAAGATGTGTAGATGTGGCACCTGGGGCCATGGTTGAGTGCTGTGCTTGGCAGTGCTGGTTAATGGCTGGGCTCGATGCTCTTAGAGGTCTTTTCCAACTTGATGACTCAGAACTAGCCAGAAGACGGCCAGGCTGCCTCCCTACAGGGCAAAGAGGCAGAGGTTAAGGGCATGAAGCTCAGATGTATCTCACTGGGAGTTATGTCCCCTTGGGATCTATAAGTTTATTCTCCTCGACAAGAAGCAGATCAGATTGACTCCTTTGTCTGGTGTTGCTCACTTTCCCTTTCTACAGCCTGCTTTGTCAAACTAAGTTAATGAAGCTAGTAATTTATATAAATGAGAAAACACACACTCAAGGGCTCCCTGCTTCGTGTCTCTGACCCACTGGAAACCAATTTGGTATCATTGCTATCTATTTGCAGCTGGCTGGGCTCTCCACCCTTTAATTATCACATTTTAATTTCCCTGTTTTTTTTTTTTTTTTTTTTTTAAATTTCTGCAGGGAACATCTAAAGGGGGATAATGTCTTTAATCCCTACATCTACATTTCCTACAACTCCTACATTTCCGTGAGGCACTGGAGACCTTTCCGCAGCAGCAAGCAGGACTGCAGAGAGAGGTTTGCTGCTCTCCAGCGCAGCGATGGGATCTGCCTCTCCTGCTGAGCACAGTCCTCGGCTTCCAGGCAACGGGCTGGGGAGGTGTTGGTGACTCCCGCAGCAGGAGGGGTTTGTAAGAGCCTGGGGAGGTGTGTGGAGCTGAGGATGGCTCTTGCCCAGCTCCGGTTCCCCCCACCCTCACCACGGAGGTGATGTGCTCAGCTGCCGCTCTGCTGAGGCCGGGCAGCACGGGCTGTTGGCTCTCCTTCCACAGTTCCTCAGCCTCGGGAGCTGTGCTTATTTCCCCCCATCCCCACAGGCAGGTCGGTGCTCCGGGGAACACAGGACGGGCAGAGCCCAGGGGAGCCGCCTGTCGCCAGCCACAGCTCCGGTTGTGCCCAGCTGCCCTCGGGAGCGGCAAGGGAAGCCACAGACTGTGTTGTAACCCAAGGCCATCCTGGGCTCGTGGAGGGAGGGCAAGAAAGAAAGAAAAAAATACTATTTTTTGGACTTGAAGCAAACGAGAACCACCCAAGGGCTGACTCTGTGATCACCCAGAGGTGGTCCTGTAAGAATGTGGGAGTCACTCAAGCCTTCCTGTGCTCCCTCGCTTGTGCTGTGCCACTTCAGTGTATTTTTGATTGTGTTTTTCCTCCCTCCCCTCAGCCCTACGGTGCCGTAGGGGCAAGCCAAGCATGTGCATGAACCATTGGTGTGAGGTCCACGTGAGCAGAGCTGTTAGTGTACAGTCTAGAGGCACGTGAGTTTGAGGGCAGATCCACCTGTGAAAGGCTTTTTTATAAAAATAATTGAAAGATTGAGGATGGAATTCTAGGGCAAGTGTTCAACCAACCCACTCCTCAGCAACTAGAGGCAGCTCTGGAGGAAGTAAGATGAAAATAGTTCAAATATTACGTGCAAGAGTTAACTATGAGCTGTATCACCAATATATACTATATACAAAGTATTAAAAATCATTACAAGACAAAATCTTCAATGCTAAGCTTTGGAATTATTTCCCCTCCATTATTGTATCATTTTAAATTCAACGTCTGTTGTTAATATGCATAAATTAAAAAAAAAAATCTGAAATCATCTAAAGCACTAGGAAGCATATGTCAGACCTGTTTAATCTTAATAAGTCAAAAATATTATCATTGTGAATCACTTCTTCATTAAAATGTGTATTTATGTCTGCTGTATAAATGATGTTTATTTCTAAAAGCCTTTTGTGCCTCCCATGCAATTGTCACTTGTCACAGCTAATTCTAGATTGTTTTGATAGCCCTGCCTCTTGGAGAGCTGCCACAGACTGAGGACAGACAGAAATGCAAATCAGCACCAGTCAAAGTTCTGACAACGTCACGCACAAAGTGCAGGGAAGATTTCAAAGATCTGTGTTTTGCTGCAGTTACAAAAGATGGGTTTTAAGGCAATGTGGAAAGCACTGTTCCAAACCCTTTTCAGCCCCCAAAAAGTTGGATACAGGGTCTGACGAGATCGACATTCTTTCCTGGTTCCTAATATTCTTCTTTCATTGCTAAATGAAGAAACAGGTTTTCCCATGGAAGAGTTTGCAATGGCACTGCTCACCTGTAAATGCTGCTGCCTGGGGACAGGGTGAGGACACAAGTGGGGATTAAAAGCCAGACTTCTCAGACCCTGAAATCATTAAATTATTGGTTAAGGGCAACAGAACTTCGAAAAGTTGTCTCTCAGTCATTGGCTGAGAAGATTTATCTCCTCCCCCCACATATGTTAAGGAAAGGCTTTTGAATTTCAGGTTACTATTTTCCATGCAGACATCTCACTATGAGGCAGCCACACCTGAGAGAGGCAGCGAGAAAAGCCCCACCTTCCCTTTGCACCCTCGGTAGTGGCTGTCAGCTGGTGCAGCCCAGACAGCAGCTTATTCTGCACATCAGCCTTCAGCATTCTGGGTCAAACCCTCTCCAAGTGCATTGTACAATAGCTTGGGATGCTGTCTGTGCTCCTCTGTGTTCACTCAGTCTTGCAAAGTTTGGATCTGATTTGAGGGCTTAGTTGGGATCTGCTCTCCAAGGACTTCAGTGGCACAGTAACCAGCAGCCTCAGGCTAAATATCCTCTGTGAACGTTTGAACTTCACTGTCAGGCAAAAACCAATCAACCAATCCCAAAGCCCCACCATGTCAAGGGAATTAATTCACATAAAAATTAAATAACTCATAAAATGCCTTGATTCCTGGGGGTTAGGTCACTTTTAAGAGGGGGAGAAGATGTTTCAGTGCTTGCCCACCACTGAAGAAGGTATGTCCAAGTGGAATGTTTGGTAGCTTTCTAAACCATTATGACTTTGCTGAGCGATCAGAAAAGGACATAAAATTGAGGGCAAAATGAAAATGCACAGGATTTTTAGTGCTAAAATGAATTAGCTGGACAAGCTGAATCTGCAATATGATGTTCAACAAACATCCCAATTTGCAGTGCTGAAAATAGAGATAATTAGGCAAGCACTTTCACTTCCAGATCAAACAGGAGGTATTTGAAAACCTCCTGGGGTGGAAGGTGGGTTGGAAGAAGGCCAGACTGGCACAGGAATAGTGTTAAAATAAAACTAAAATGAATAAAACTAAATGAAGAGTGTCTGTACAGCTTTCTGAATCTGAAGCTACTTACATTCAAACATTGAGACTTGAGGAGATGGATAAAGGTAGAGCTACAGTGAGTGTCACAATTCATCTATTTAAAAACAGCTGCAAAAATACCAAGCTTTAGAGATTATTCCAAATTGCAGATATTTGAAACATGGATCTGCAGTTTGATTTCATCTATTACTGCAGAAAGTCTAAGCTCTTTGAGGCAGTTTAGAGCAGAGACAACTGTGTCCCTGTTGTGTCTTCTTAAATGGACACCAGTGGTTTAATCAAGCCACTGTGATATTCTGCTGTAGATAATAGGTCCAAAACGAGCTTTGAGGCTTCTCTCTCCACAAGATTTGAATTTAACATTCACAGCATAACCAGAGAACAGCAAACAGCGAATCATGTAGGTAGAAACTCTTGCTAATGTCCCATTTATGGTAACTAAACAAGTTTAAAGCCAAAAGAAATGAAAGAGAGAGCTTTGAAGTGCTCTGTTTAACCTCTGTTAGCTGGAGGTGTTTTCTATGAAATTCAAAATATGTTTTCAGGGAGAGCAATACCCTTTTAGGAAATGTTCTAACCTTGTGAGCTGGATAGCCACGAGGACATGTTTTAGTAACTGCAGAAACACAGCGAGAAAGATCTCACAAGAAGATCTGGCAGAGTGTAACTCTCCAGAAGCATGATAATTTCTCATAGTAATGGCTGGGAATCCAGCACACACCTCTTATCCACTGGATATCAACCCTGCACAGGTATTTCCCAACAGGCACTAATGAGACATTTGAGAATCCACCAAACAGTTATAGTTCCATTTACTTTGGAATAAGGAGCAGTGTGGGTAAGCTGTCACTGCAAGTTGTGTCACCTCTGGAAAACAGAGACAGGCCTAAGAGGAACCTGTGGGGTCTCAGTCACTCAGAGCATTTAAAAACTGTGTTAGACCTGGTTCCAAATGTCTCCTTCTCCTTCTGAAGTGTATTTGGACACACTGTCTGAGCAGACGAGGAGCAAACCCAAGTTACTCCCCAATGATTGCAGGGGTACCACCAGCTACAGTCACACTTTGGGCTGAGAACCTCAGTCCCACCTCCAGCCACAGCAGCAGCAGTCTTGATTTCAAATCAGGATAACAGAAATTTTACAAGGGGTTCCTCCTTTTCCTTTCTCCTTCTCAACAGTAGAAGGAAAATAGAATAGGGTGAACTTCCAACCAGTTAGTTTCCTGTTATACAACAGTCCCAAGAACAGTTTCTAACAAGTGGAAGAACCCAAGACCTGAGAGATCTCCTCCTAACAGCTCTGGCAGACTGGAGTCCATGAAGCAAAAACTGCAAAGCACAGTATATATAATTATCAACCTACTAAAAAGCTAAAACAGAACTCTGAATTAGAGCTAGTAGGTATGTCTAGTACCATCTCTTCTCAAGAAATTAATATCAGTTTCCCTTCAACATTCAGCATTAAACATTTGGTAAAATGGCTGGGTCTTTATTCACCAAAGTACTCCCTGAAGCTATTCTTTGTTTCCCTGGAATAGCTTGTCAGCTGTTTCCTCACTAATTCTTTCTCCATTAGAGAAACAAAACCTGCTTCCCCCAAGGCCCAGCAGCCCACACACCCCTAACAGAACTCACCTCTGGTGTCCTCCCAGCACCTGCCCCAGCCCAGCAGAGCCTTTAAACAGGGCAGCTCAAGCCCCCACCACACCCCCCCAGCACTGCTGCAGGCGGGGTGGGTGGGGGCTGGACAGAGAGCTCAGCTTATTCCACCAGTCTCCCAAGGCTGTGTTATTAGGAGATACTATTACATGAAGTCAGCTAGAGCCCACACAGGCAAGACAGTGATTAGAATAACTATCTGATGCTAATAAAGCAGCCTATTAAAACAGAATTAAAAGGCCTTTCCTAATCTGTTAGGAAAATAAATACTGAAAAGAATTAATGAAAATGAATTAAAACTATTGGGGGGGGGGGCATAAAGGAATTGGTGTTCCACCTAATCTTAGCCATCCCATTTCTCCAGAGTACCAGAAAGCTGTCCCCAGGTCATTATACTCTTTCTAAGAAACTTTCAGATTTCATCCTCACGGATTTATTAACCTCTTTTTGTTCCAAATGGGTCTCTTGCATCTCTCAAAAGAGGCCCTGTGAGTCCCACCTCTGCTTTGGACTATGTCATATGTCTTTTGTTTGCAGACCTTCTCCACCTGTGTAAAGTGCTGCAGGACAGCAGCTCCTGAGGCTGCCCAAGCTGGCACACAGCCTCCCACCCCTGCGCCTGGAATCCCTCTCAGCAAGAAGACAAATCAATACTAATTAAAGGTCCCCCCGAAAGGAAATGGTTGCTTGCAGTGTGGCAAGGAATCCTGTTGCCTATTTGTGCCTCTGGTTTGTCACACCATGTGAACACGGGTTTGTACCTGGAACCGGGAATCTATCGCTGATAAAGGTCACAGCTCCTGTTGGGATAAAAGGAGCCTACAAACCCGGGAGAAGAGCTGGCTTTTCAGTTCCACAGATGCAGCAGATAAGAGTGACCATTTCGGCTGTCTGACTGGTGATTTCCAGCAGCTCCTGAGGATTGGAACATACACAGAAATATTCAAGAGCTCAAGCATTTTGTGGAGTACCTGGAGTGACCTCCCATTTCCTGCAGGAAAGATGCTTTCTGGTATCGAGCCTTCCTCTCTGGCAGCCAAGAGCAAGAACAAAAATAGACTCAGAGAAAATTATGTTAAAAATTAGAAATGTTGCCTAGTGAAGGTTGCCTCTCCTAAGCTATGGCAGAAAATGTTTTTCCTTGTGCCTATGCTAAAAGGTTCGTGGAAGTTCTCAGTCAATATTGCACAGGGGGAAGGTTCAATACTGGCCATCTGTAGAAAGAGGATGTTTAAAATGCGTCAGGTCTCTTAATTAGAGATGGTCACTTTGTAATTTCACCTTTTGCGAAATGAGTCAATGCCATTAGTGGAGGCAGATCCTTCCTTTATCACAGTCCCTTCCAGCAAGGTTTGCTCTCACAGAACATGAACCATTTTGTTTAATTGCTCTGTGAGAGTGCAGGGCATCAGGAAATGCATCACCCCCCCGGGCTCAGATGTGTCTGAGGGTTGTGCTGCATGTGTGTCACTCCATTGCAGGCACAGGGGTCAGCTGGCTCAGCAAACAGCACCCTGGCTTGCAGGAGGATTGCTACGTTTTCATTAGTCCCGCCTGCTCACTCAGCCTGTTTGCCCTGTGGCGCTGTCAGAGGCTGATGCAGAAGTGACTTTCCCCCCTTTTGAATGAGAGGGTCTTTTGAGAAGGTATCCAAGCTCCCTCTGTGGCTGTAGCTGGTGTCTGTGGTTTTCCCTCTCTCCAGAGCCCATTCATAAAGAGAGACAAGTTTGTCCTGAGAGGCTTTGCAGTTGACAAATCCATTTTGATTCTTAATCATTCCCTTGTTTTCTTTCGTTGCTGGCAAAGCTTTTGTGCTTTCCAAGACTTCTCTGGCATTGGAGGGTAAGCTGCCTGATAGACAAATCCCCCATTAGTCCCTTCCTTCCTTTCTTAGCAAAGGAATGTATTTGCTCCTTTCCAGGCTTCCGATGCTTATTTCCAGCCCACGACTTCCCTGAGACAAGCCCGAGGGCTCTGGCGTTAATTGTGCCGTGCTCCTCTGCAGCCTCCCGGGGTACAACCCACCAGGCTCAGGCCCTGTGCCACTTCCCAGTTCTCCACCTGAGCTGCTGCCTCCTCCTGCAGTTCCATGGAGAGCTCCTGCTGCTCTGCTGCTGCTGCTTGCAAGTCTTTGCACTTGGTCTTTCCTCTTGGAAACGCAAAACAAGGTATGGAGAACTTGGGTCTTCTTGGCTTTTTGTGCTGATGACTCCCCCTTTCCATTTGCTAATGAGCCAATAACTTCCTGGTGTCCTTGCCTTTGTTTCTCCTTGTACATTGAGAATTGTTTCTTGCTACTCCTGGTATCACTTGTACAATCCTGTTCTGTACCTGCCCTCATTACAATTTTGTCTCTTCATTCTCATGCTGTTCTTTGTTACGTGTCTCAGGAGCCTCCTTTAGTTGTTACTTTCTGTAGGCATCTTCTGTGTGCTTAATGTGATTGAAGAACTCATGACTTTTCCCCATGTTTTTTTATTCCTTTTGAAATGAATTTTTTGAAAAAAACTTCCATTTGAGCACTACTGTAAAGAAAAGTAGAGAAAGACACCCTCCAAAAATATGAACTGGGACAATTTTTAATGTTTCTTTTTTGTGTGACCTGATCCTGGCAGTAAATGCTTCCTAGACTGATAATTCACTTTTTCAAGCAAGATCTTTTAGAACTCATCTTCTGAAGAAAGAAGAACCAAAATACAAAAAGAACCCCACCCCAAACACAAGGAAGAGGCCAGTTTAATTCTGAGGGATTGTAAACAGCCTCTAGCAAGTCCCTCTGCATACAGAACTTTCAGGACCACAATATTAATCATGCTAATATATTTGAAATTCAAGTTAAAATAACATTGACCAAACCCTCTACCTGCATTCCCTCTGCAGGGTTTTTCTGGGCTATCCCAGCACTGAGGGCAGTTAAAAAGGGGACCACACAATCATTAACAAATATGGACTTAAAATGCGATGCTGGGACAATTCTGTTTAGTTTGCTTAACCGTGAGAATCCTTTATGTTTTTCAGGCAGTTGCAGTGGACTTGATATGCAGATGTTTTACTCATTTGAGGAATTAAAGTGATTAAAACTGTCTTGAAATCCAGTGCTTTGCAATTCCACTCTCAGAAGAGCTTTTCTCCTCCTCGTTTCAAGTGAACAAGTGGGTTTCCCTACACATATCGAGGTCATTAAGTATGGAGGCACAGATTTTGGCACTTCGGGTATCACAGGTATGGGATCTCTCTTGAAATACGGCGAAGTGCCGCTGTTTGCTGTGATGTACAACAGCCCTTGGTCCTGCCCTGGATGAGAACCGTGGGCTCCCAGAGACCCGTGTTTGTGGAGCGATGGATGCTCTTCCACTGCCACCTTCTGGCCACGGCCAGGGGCACTTGAGCGAGAAGGTGATGAAAGCATTGAATGAACTTGAGATAACAGAAGTCTGACCTCTGAGCCCGACCTTTGACCATGACCTTTCACGTTTCAGGTCTCTCCCTTGACCCTGTGAGTCCGACCTCAAAACAAGGCACTGGGGGCTGCTGCAGATGGAGAGACACCCTCAGCACCGTGAGATGACTGATCTGCTCTTCTGGAGCTCTGCCCATAAATTTAACTATTTATAGATTTTAAACAGTACTTAAAATATTCAGCTTTACACTTAAAAAAGTGTACCCATAACACACCAGGAATGTGGGGAAGGCTGGGGAGTGGGGGCTGCATAAATATAAACCACTAATTCACCACAGGCAGAGCCCAGTCAGGTCTCTGAAGACATCCCCATCTGACTTGGCCATCCTGGCTCTAGTGATGACCTACTGCAATTCAATTAAAACTTCTTTCAAAGGAAGATGGTTGGTTAATGGCCTGGGAGACCTTGAAAGCAGAGTTATTCCTGCAAGAGGGGGTAATTAACTTCTTCAGGCAGTGGGCACTGACCTCAAGGTGTGGTGAACAGAGTCAGCAGCAAACTCACTCCCACAGATACCTAGCAAAGCCATTCTGCATCACTGGAGACCCCAGGGAAAGTGCTGGGAACTGGACTTGCTTCACACCAACCTGCAGAGCTGCTTCATCTTCTCATCCTCCAGGCAGGTTGGGAGCAGCCTGGGTCCTTCCCCCAGGGCAGAGACACCCTGTGCTTTCTCCTTCCTCACCTCTGATGTCAGCAAAGCTTTTGCTCTTCTCATCTCACCCTGTCTCAATATAGAGTAAAACATCTCATTCCCCACCAGAGACAGCATCAGTCTCCGGAGATAATTCCCCCGCAGTCTTACAGGGAAAACCCTATCGATGGGATAAACAAGCTCCAACACCAGGACCAAAGGCTCTCGCCTGGCAGAGCCAAATGGTTCTGCAGTATCAACCTCACCTTCTGCTCTCTTGTTCATCCCCCAGGCCTGGAAAGACAATGCAGGGAATCTCCCAGTTCTGAGCCGCTCACTCGCTCACCACCAAACGCAGGGATGCCAGTGGTGTTGCTGGCCCTGGAAAGCCTGGTGGATGCTCTTGGGAGACTCTGCTGTTCTGGAGTTCCAGTGCTGCTGCCATTCTCTCCCTGCCAGCGCTCCCCACTGCCCTCTGCCTCACCCTTTTGATGCAACCATACAGCTTTGAGGCACCCACTGCACACACCCCATACAAGCCACTGCCAGCACTCAGCCATTTCACTGCTGCTACTTTTAACCATTTCACCTACTGACCTTCTAGGAGATGATAATATTTTAACTTTTTTTCCCCCCACTCGCAGTTCCTGTACAGCTGGGAGCACTCCTCCCCACTGAGCCTGTGCTTCTCCTGCAGAGCCCTGCCTCGGTCGGTTCAGCCTGCTAACACACACAGCAAACAGAGCTGTGCAAATCGGGACAGGACGAGCCCTAAAGCTCCTTTTCATCCCTCCTGTCTACCTACCAGGGAAGACAATCCTGGCAATCCAAGGATCATTAAAAAAAAAACAACCAACCAACCAAACAAAAGAACTCCCCACCAACCCCCACCCTACCTGTGGACTGCATCCCTAAACAAAGCATGGGACTTTGGGATCCTACAACTCATTTTGTTTCACACATAGGAACAGACCTGTGCAGGACCTTAGGATCCAGCCTGCTCCACCCCAAAAAGCCTCACCACAGGATAAACAGGAGCACTACAGTGGTTCCCACTATCCCCTCCTCCTGACTCTTTTCAGCTGCTTTCAGTGTGAATCCCCTCTCCAAGCAAAGACAATTAATGTAGTATTGAGAGGAATGGAGGAAGCAGCTCTATCAAGTCATTGCTTTGCATGAGGAGGACACATGAGACTTCAGGGTGGTCTCTGTTGGCCCTTCACACTGGATTGATTCATATTTACAACACTTTGCTTCATTTGAAGAGAGCTTTTTGTGATTTATTTCTAATATATTTTCAGAAACGTAGCCCTGGCTTGCCAGCACAGACAGGAATTGCAACAAAATAGGCTGTGGTTTGGTTCCTAGAGTTTATTTACTATTATTGTTGTAAATAACAGGTTACAATGTCTGTGATGTTTAATAAATCTCCTTTCTGTTAAGCCTGTGTTCGTGTGTAGGTGGAGCCTTCCCCCATGCCTGTGTGTGTGCATGGTTATAAAGCAGTGTTCTTCTCTGACAGTATGAGTTTTTCATCTAATTCTTACCTTTCTCATTTTGTCCATCTTTCTATTCCTGTCCCTGGCTTTCACCAACAGAATTTTCCATTTTTTCCTTTGGCTGCACATAACTTGGTCTTTGGAGGGGGGTTCAGATTCCTAATGTGTGGCCTCAGAAATACCTGTGAGTACTTCCTTCAAGTTGAGAAATAGCGAGAAAGAAAAGGAATCTTACTGAAAAAGATTCAGGGAAACATTTCCCTTGGGTAACAGCTTCACAGATTCCAATATATTTTGAGGAATATGTTTTCTCTACTATTTCCTGTCCTTAGCTGAGATTGTGGTCATGATCCTAAACATTGCTTTTTGGAATGTCTTGTCCAAGGCACCTTTTGACTGAAATCTGGATCTCTTCAAAACTGAGATTCACAACACGGGAAAAAAGAAATCATGACATTAAAAAAAAAAAATCTCTTCCAAGAAAAGAGGAAAATGCCATGTCAGGTCACGATTGACTCATCACAAACACCCTCACTGCTCACAAAAAACTGCATAAATAAACATCGTGTACGTGTAAGAAAACATAGTAAATAAAGTATGTAAATAAACATAGTAAATGAGGCCAATCCTTGCAAAAAGTAAACTGAGAAAATACTTGTTCGAAGTGTTTCTAAGTCAACATATTAACTTAGAGTAGGAAATCTTTTAAAAATAATCTCACGTTTATAAGCTTGTTTTATAAGCTTGTTTCAGGACTTTGAATCTCAGAGGATTCAGTTTTAGCAATCCAGGAGAATATTGTGATATTCAAATTGGCCAGTGCTGTGTATCCTGCAAATTTGAGGCAATGAAAAGTAGAAATACAGCTGCAGGGAGAGGAAAGAGATGCAGGCTTCAGAAGCAGAGATTAAAAGAGCTTTTCTCCCACCTTTTTTCTCTACCATTGCACGGCAAGGGTAGAGAAGGGAGACTTTTGGTAAGTTAGTTTTTTAAAAAACACCAAGGAGACCACTGAAAAACAGCAGTAACTTCCTGGTCCCATACTACAGAGGGACAGTAATTTTGCAAGTAAATAGCCTAAGTTATTTGTGTTTAGAGTTCAGCTGCAGAATGATATAAATGCAAGAGTTAATGGATTTGCTCAAGAACTCAGGCTGGGCTGCACCACCCGTGTGCTGTTGACTGTTCCTCAGGTGCTGCCTATGAGGCTTTGCCCTGGCACACCAGGAATGCCTCTGGGACCCCTGTAAGGAGCTTCTGTGCTCTGTGAGAGTGCAGGGCATCAGGAAATGCATCACCCCCCCGGGCTCAGATGTGTCTGAGGGTTGTGCTGCATGTGTGTCACTCCATTGCAGGCACAGGGGTCAGCTGGCTCAGCAAACAGCACCCTGGCTTGCAGGAGGATTGCTACGTTTTCATTAGTCCCGCCTGCTCACTCAGCCTGTTTGCCCTGTGGCGCTGTCAGAGGCTGATGCAGAAGTGACTTTCCCCCCTTTTGAATGAGAGGGTCTTTTGAGAAGGTATCCAAGCTCCCTCTGTGGCTGTAGCTGGTGTCTGTGGTTTTCCCTCTCTCCAGAGCCCATTCATAAAGAGAGACAAGTTTGTCCTGAGAGGCTTTGCAGTTGACAAATCCATTTTGATTCTTAATCATTCCCTTGTTTTCTTTCGTTGCTGGCAAAGCTTTTGTGCTTTCCAAGACTTCTCTGGCATTGGAGGGTAAGCTGCCTGATAGACAAATCCCCCATTAGTCCCTTCCTTCCTTTCTTAGCAAAGGAATGTATTTGCTCCTTTCCAGGCTTCCGATGCTTATTTCCAGCCCACGACTTCCCTGAGACAAGCCCGAGGGCTCTGGCGTTAATTGTGCCGTGCTCCTCTGCAGCCTCCCGGGGTACAACCCACCAGGCTCAGGCCCTGTGCCACTTCCCAGTTCTCCACCTGAGCTGCTGCCTCCTCCTGCAGTTCCATGGAGAGCTCCTGCTGCTCTGCTGCTGCTGCTTGCAAGTCTTTGCACTTGGTCTTTCCTCTTGGAAACGCAAAACAAGGTATGGAGAACTTGGGTCTTCTTGGCTTTTTGTGCTGATGACTCCCCCTTTCCATTTGCTAGTGAGCCAATAACTTCCTGGTGTCCTTGCCTTTGTTTCTCCTTGTACATTGAGAATTGTTTCTTGCTACTCCTGATATCACTTGTACAATCCTGTTCTGTACCTGCCCTCATTACAATTTTGTCTCTTCATTCTCATGCTGTTCTTTGTTACGTGTCTCAGGAGCCTCCTTTAGTTGTTACTTTCTGTAGGCATCTTCTGTGTGGTTACATTGAAGAACTCATGACTATTCCCCATATTTCCAAATCTTCTCCAGCACCCAAATTGTCCTTTTCATTGTGGTGTGCTGAGAAGAGAAGGAAGCAGTGTCACCGTACTGCTCAATAAAATGAGCTCATGCCTGACTCAGAGTTCTGCTCTGCTTCACACTACTCTCCTGCATATTAAAATCTTTCCCTTCTTTTCTACATCTTGAATTAAAATTTTAAAAGGTAAGTCCAAACCACGGAGTTTGTAAGATTTTCACCGTAATTATTTCCTGGGGTTTTTTTTTGTTTTGAAGGGAATTTTTAGAAAGAAACTTCCATTTGAGCACTACTGCGTAGAGGATGAAAGCAACCCCAAATATCCCACAAAAATATGAGATAGGAGAGGTTTTTAGTGTTTCTTTTGTGCGTGACCTGATCCTGCTGGTTTTAGTGGAAAATCAGACACACTTAGAAGGGGACACATCAGAACAACCGTGTTGCATTTCTCTCTCTGGTACGGCCCTTTACCCCGAGCCTGGCTGTGGGGAGAATTCAGGCACGGTTTGATCCGTCTTGTCAGGATGTGGCAAAGACGTGCTAATGCTGCCCCAAGGCCGATTCCCTCCCGAGAGTGAACCCTGAGCTCTGGAGAGACCCGTGTTTGTGGAGCGATGGATGCTCTTCCACTGCCACCTTCTGGCCACGGCCAGGGGGACTTGAGCGAGGTGGTGACGAGAGCATTGAATGAACTGGAAAAGATAATGAACCGAGATCGAACCGCCCTTTCACTTCTGCCAGCAAACCCCACCTCACCTTGGATGTGCCCTCTCGGCCACAGCTCAGCATGTAATAGTTTTTGTACAGAGCTCTAATTTTTTTTGTGATCTGACACTTCAGCTAAAATCTAAGGCTATGAGCTGGATACCATGAGCTAACTCTGGGAAAGGCTTTTCCAGTTCCACAAAGCTCAAGTCTGTCTGTGTGCTTACAAAAGCACAGACTAGGATGTCACTCTGGAAATGAAGGAAAGGCTCAGGCCCATCAGACTGGCTCTGTTCCCTGGCTAAGCAGAGCAGGAACACTTTACACCAATGTAAAAGACCTATTTTAAAATTGTGATAAATTTCCTAGTTTTCAAAATTCTAGGACTGTGCCTATATTTTTAGGGTGGGGTTTTTGTTTGGTGGTTTGTTGGTGGTGGTGTTGTTGTTGTATTACTGTATTTCCCTATATTGCCTCAGACGCTTATCAGGAACACGCTGAAAGTTCTAACATGAAAAGAGTTGGGGTGGATCTTAAAGCTCATCTCATTCCCCCCCCTGCCATGGGCAGGGACACCTTCCACTAGCCCAGGTTGCTCCAAGCCCTGTCCAACCTGGCCTTGGACACTTGCAGGGATGGGGCAGCCACAGCTTCTCTGGGCAACCTGTGCCAGGGCCTCCCCACCCTCCCAGGAGAGAATTTCTTTGTAATGTCTAATCTAAACACACCCTCTGTCAGTTTAACACCATTCTCCCCTTGTCCTGTCCCTCCAGGCCTTGTCCAAAGTCCCTCTCCAGCTCTCCTGGAGGCCCTTAAGGCACTGGAAGGGGCTCAGTGGACTCCTTGGATCCTTCTCCAGGCTGAATAACCCCAGCTCTCCCAGCCTGTCTCCACAGCAGAGATGCTCCAGCCCTCTGAGCATCTTTATGACCTCCTCTGGACTCACTCCAGCACCTCCAGGTCCTGCTTATATCTGTGGCCCCAGAGCTGGACTCAGTAGTGCCAGGCCCCCCTCGCAGCTTGGACACAGAATCTAAAATGATCAAGGAAAGAACGCCTGTCTCCAGCAGGTGTCAGTGGAAGCTACAGAATGTAGAAACTCCACCAAGACAGGGCTTTATTCACCTTTTACTCCTACAAGGTGCTCCCTGGCCAGGGGAGAGAGTGAATGCTCCATTCCATGGAGAAACATCATTGTAAGCCAGGTTACTTAATTTTTTTTCCTTTGAAGTACAGGTCAAACATTTGCAAAGTGGGATGCTGTGACTTCAGAGGGCCACAGTGATGAAGTAGTGTCAAAAACCATTTATTGAAGGGACATGTCTGAAACATTTGAATGAGTGACTCAATTCACTAATATTGGTACAGGGAGTTAAGGATCTCTGACTTTACTCACTGAAGCAGTGCTTTACCCCGAGGAGCACAAACACACTAAAGGGCAGAGATAAGGTTCTCTCACCACCTTAAATCCTGACATTTCCTAGCATTTGAGTGCTTTAGATGTGACTGATGGAAACTCTAGAAACATGCCAGTATGACACCTCCCTGCCTGACGTCGTGCATCTCGAAGGCAGGGGGTTATCTCTTCCCCCAGGCTCCACCTGTGTTCCCACAAGTCTCCAGCTGCTCCTCCCTGCTCACAGACCCCCTGACCCGTGAGCACTAGTGCTACCTGCTGCTCACCTCACACCTTTCTCCTGTCAGCTTCTCGATTCCTGCTGGCTGCCTGCAACGTTGGGTGGTGCCAGAGACACTTTCCTTGAGCCAGAAAGGAGCTGCCACTGAAGTACGTGCAGTGGTGGCTGTGCAAGCTGATGACACCACCTGGCTGGTGCCAAAAACCAGCCTGGGCCCAGGGGGCCATGTCTGAGCGCTCCCTGTCAAGCTGCTATGAACACAATGGCACAAATACACATTTCAGAATAGGACTAGACTGAGGCTGAATGAAGATGGATGAAGGTCAGAGTGATCTTCCCTGCTTTAGCACTCACTGGAGCACTAATGAGGATGCAGTAAAACCAGAACTACCAAGATGTGCTGCCACACCCAAAGAGCCTGTGGGGGGACTGGGAAAAAGGAGGTGTCTACATATGATCACAACTGCACAGAGATGATGTGTTTTGTATTTTTTTAGTGTCTCTCCAAGCAAGCAATGATAGATTTTCGGTAAAGCTATCAGCTATTCCCCTGCTCTCCCCCTCAATCACACATCCCAGAACTGTGTTCACTGACTTTCAGAGGCTTTAATCACCCCACACAATTTCAGGCAGAGTGGTGCCAAAAGCAGGGCCACTTTTAACCTTACAAATGGGAGTCCATTCTAGTCCAAGCATTATGAACCTCTCTAAAGCCTTTCTTTGCTATTCTGTTTTACTGGTGACCTTGGGAGGCAATGCAACATAATAGAGGTTTAAGAAAATGCTATTAGTTGTAACTTCATTATCATGACAGTGTTCTCAAGGCAAGAACACATACTTGTCATAGAGGTGAAAATAGGAAGAAAATCACCTCTACCTAATAAGGGAACGTTGTGACTGATCTGGGATTCTTGTGCTTGGCCTGAGCTGCCCTGTGTGTACCCCCCACACTTGCAAAAGCCCCGCTGAGGGCTGCTGCACAGGGACATGCATGTGTAAAAACTCTAAGGGTTTTAATTTTTAGCAAAAAATAGTATATAAGACAACTCATTACTATTTGTAAACAAGTGTCCTTGGATATTTATTTGCACTTACAAGCATGTGGTGTGACTCTCGGGGATGGTCCTGTGCAGGGCTAAGAGTTGGACTCGAGGATCCCTTCCAGCTCAGCATACTCTGTGATTCTATGAAATACATCCCAGAGTTTTCGAGTCCTCGTGGTCCTGCAGAGTATCTTCCAGTAGGGATTTCGCTGGCAGTCCCCAAGCTCTCGGAGACAGGCATGTGACAACTTGGGTGGACTATGAAGAAGAGCGTGTAGGAGAAACTTTACAAGGTTATTTGCAAGGCAACGGCAACTTTTTCTCTTTTCCAGTGTATAACAATATTCTCATCTTAGTGTTATCTTGGTAATGAGTAACATACTCTGTGCTCTGTGATGTTCTCTGAACCCCCAGTTGCCTGTGTGCATGCAAACACAATCACACACCTAACATGAAGTGTTCTGCTGAGACCCCAAGAAGAATTAGAGCCTCCAGTAGCAGAAAGCAATGGTGGTGAAGAACAGCTGAACAGACCTACAGTGACCAGCTGCAGAAGAGTGCAGAGCTGGGGCTCATGAACTTTGGTACAGCTGCAGGCAGCGTTGCTGAAAATCGATGGTTCTGCCTCTTGGCTTTCCTGAAATCTCCATCTCCCCGGCACCACGTTAGTTTGCACTGGATTGCAGCGGAGGCCGAGCTGCTGAATGTTTTCTGGAGGTTGGTGCCTGGATTCCATAATGCTGCAGGATGTATTTATTGCCACACAGCTCTGATACTCTCTCTGCTCACTGGATCCAACAAGTGGCAGTTGCTAGAAGACACTGGCTGACTGACGTAGAGTTGTAGGTTAATCACCCTGGTGAAAAAAAAGAGGCTCACTGAGTGTTTACCAGAGGAAGTAAGATGAAGAAATATCAGTCATCTTGCAAGGGAAAAATAGACATGCAGACTGAGAAGCTTCCACTGTGTTTTTAAAGCATTTATTAAGAGATACCTCACTTGTGAAGAACTCTCCCTTGGGGAGAAACGTTTCAAACAGCAGCAGCAGCAGCGCTTCAACGAGACAATTCAAATAACATGCGGCACACAACATAAACACGTGGCAATTCTGAGCCACTGACGTGCTGCATTTCCCCAGAAGGTTTTATTAAAAGAAGTTCCTACCCCATATCACCTGAAGATCGTGACGCCTCCGCGCCGCTTCGCAGGAATATTTTAACTTTGTTGAATATTAACAAGGGGTGAACTTACCCATCTCGTGTGAATAAAACGTTTCGTGTGATGTTTTATTAACAAGTTCATCAACACACATTTGCAAAGCTTTTCATGATCCTCTCTCAATTAATCCATTTACCTATTCAGAAATGCAAATTTTTTAAAACATGCATCCATCATTGAATAATGACTCTAAAAGTCTTTAAAGACACTTGGACTAATACACAGCATAAGTTTCTATTAACATCAAGTATTGCAAAATAAATTAAAAAAAAAAGACTTAATCTCAATATCCATTAACTTAATTTACAATTCTCTAGCAAGAGAATCTCATGCTCATTTACTCCTAGATCTATAATTAAAAATTCTGTCATACATTCCCAGCATCTTCATTTCTGTTGTATCTTATTCAATATGTTGCATCAGAATTCAGAGGAAGAAGTTATAGATGATTCCTGATGTATTGTGTAAAGTTTTTTTTGAAGTACATTTGATGAGGGTTACAAAATCTATTAAGAAAGATTCAATAAAGTATATGAGGAAATAATTTGGAGTTGACTGTAAACGAGAACCATTCTTACTCTCATGCAGAAAATTGCTGACACTAATTTCCATAAAACTGAGGAGCTGCTCTGTTGGTGTTTTGCATCTAACATTGTCTCTGGACATCCAGTGCCAGCCCTTACTTTGAAACACAAGTTTTGTTTGTTAGAAATGGCACTGTGCCACTTCCAAGGTACTAGAGATTCCTTACCGCTGCCTTTCCAGGGATAAGAGGGATGGGGTTTGGGGAAACCAATGCAGGGAGAGCAGCTGAGGTTTTGGTGATCAAGTGTCAGTGAACAAAGGGCTGCTCCTTTCTTCAGGAGGGTCTTACACAAGAGCTGCTACACCTGCAAACACTGGATTGTGTTGCCAGGGCTTCTGGCCCAAACTAAGGTGCTTGGACACTTCCAGGGAGCCAGCATTTTATGAAATGTTAGAAACTGAAAGCTTGACAACATTTTATAAACCAGAGCTTTGCAGACACCCCCAAACAGGGAAGCAGTTCTTTGACAGTAATGTGAGTCACTTACTAAAGAGAATATAATGAATTGGAGAAAAGGGTTTCCAACACCATACTCACGAATCTCCCTTAGCCTCAGTGGGGTGGGGAAGGCCGTGTCTCACCCAGGGAGGATTTTCAGGGGTGTTGTGCATCCAGCCAAGAAGGACACCACGGCAGCCAACAAGTCTGTTACACAGGACAGCAGAGATAACCATCCCTGTGGAGCTGTTTCCCCCAAGTTTCTGTGTGTGCAGTGCCCACAAAGCACGTGCTGCAGGGGCAGAAGGCAACAGGAAAGTCGGGACACTTTGCAGGGGGGAGGGAGAGGTGCCTGAGCTGCCCAGGCTGGGCTGTGGGCTGGGTTAGGGGCAGCTGGCTCTGAGTGTGTGATGGGGTTTGCTCCAGCAGCTCCCAGTCTGTGGCCCCAGACAGGCACGGGGGTTAACTGGTAACCACAGTGTTGGCCACCTGACACAGCCCTGACTCAGGGAGCAGCGTCAGAACTGCTCACAACCAACTCTGCCAGCTGGCATCCCAGCAGCACAGCTGGAAATTAGACACAGGAAAGTCCCAGCTACTGAAAACGGTTTATTATGAGGTTGTACCACTTGGACTATGAATGTCACGTCACAAAGTGATCTGCTGCTCTCATTTTCTAGAGTTCAGTTGTGCTTTCATCTACCTTGGTGAGGTAATCAAACCACACTGTGAGAATAAAATCCAGCAAGGCACTGTGTGTGTGTATCCACATGTTTAGGGAAAACTGTTTTTTTTTTAAAAACCCATGTGACGCTGATTATCTGCAGATACTTGATGTGCTTATGATTTCAATAAGCATTTTGTTCATTCATTGCCTCTTGGTTTATTGATTTATAAGCCCTTTAGAATGGTATGATTAGTGCTAGCATTTTATTCTCAGTGGGGGTAAAATGGTTTTTCATTATTAATGTGTTAGAAGCTATTTCAAACTGACAGTTTGTTTTGAATCTGGGCAAGAGAAGTGACATTTATATTTCGAAGCAGAAGATTGACATAGAAATTATTCTGAAACATAATTACAGTAAAGGCAAATGCAGAAGGAGATAGAAATTCCAGCTAGAGTTTCTGGGGGCTCCTCTGCCATCAGTAACTAACTCCTGCTCTTTTCTCAGCTCAGTGTAATGAGACACAGCGGTGGTCCCTGTAGGCACTTAGAGTAGATGCAGGATCAAGATTTTTACACATTTAGGAAACTCAGCACAGGGCTGTGAGTGAGAATATAAGGCAAATGCTTGTGCTGCAGCCTGTTCTGACTATCCCAGAAAGCTGCAGTGCTGTGAAAACACCCTGGGCTGGAAAAACCAGGAGAGGGTCAATGCCAGTAAGCAGACAGGGAAGTACTGGAGAGGACCCAGTGGAAGGCTCCGAGGATGATGAGGGGACTGGAGCATCTCTCTTACAAGGAAAGGGTGAGAGAGCTGGGGCTGCTTAGCCTGGAGAAGAGATCACTCTGTGGGCACAAACTGAAGCACAGGAAGTTCCATCTGAATAAGAGGAAAAGCCTCTTTACTGTGAGGGTGATTGAGCACTGGGACAGGCTGCCCAGAGAGGCTGTGGAGTCTCCTTCTCTGGAGATCCTCACAACCCACCTGGATGCACGCCTGTGCAACCTCTGCTGTAGGGGACCCTGATTGAGCAGGGGGGCTGGACCAGCGGATCTCCAGAGGTCCCTTCCACTGCCAACCATTCTGTCATTCTGTGATTTGTGTTCCTTTGCTGTTAGGCTGATTTGGTTCAGAGTTTGCCAGGGTACCTGGTGCCTGTCAGCTCCAGTGGCACGAGGGATTCAAACCAGTGTCCATTCTCACATGCTCAGGAGGACTCAAGAACAATTTGGACTTTAAATATAGGTTATAGGAGGGTTTTTCTCCAAAGGATTTTGATTTTAGTGACTGACCCTCCATTACTGAGGTCTAAAGAAACTTTTCCATTGATGGGAGCAGGAGCAGAGATGAGGGCTGTGTTGAGGGGCCGGGAGTTTCCATCTTAGCACTACAGCTCATGAAATGGGGACACTGCGAGCTCCATAGGAAGTTATGTACAACCTATTAGTCATGGAATAAGGACTACATAGATCCAGAGAGCAGCAGTGAGTCAACATATTACATGAAACCAGTTGCCAAACATGACCTGATTTGTTGCTCTCTTCTCTGGAGCAGAATGAGTGAGAATACAAATTGGCCACTATTGCCTTTTTTGTGCATTGGGTGATTTTTATGGTTATTTCTCAGAGGAACATAGAATCTATTACAATGTAGTTTTTAATATTTAATATGTTGTAAGCAGATTAAATAAATAAACTGAGGGACTCAAAATTCTTTTACTTAAATGCCTAGGCTTTTGTTTGTGCAGGGCTGAGAGCCTTACGCTGTTCCAGTGAGCACTTGTTTCTGCTTGAGCTTGCTTGGAACTGCAGTATTATTAAATTCTTAGGATGGAATCCGAGAATCCTCACTGAAGTCAACCAGAGCACAGCCTCTTGCTCCAGCAGGACTGAGAATTCAGATTTCTGCCTGGTGCACTCTAACTTCACCCCTCCTGAGCTGCAGTGTTCTGGTGGCTGATCTCATTACACTGCACTGTTTCATATTCCTTTCTAATGAAAGAACTCAAATGTGTATCCATTATCCAGACATGATCCCTTCATAATAAAGGAAGGCAACAAAAAACAGTCATTACAAATAAATGACCAGTTTTATCTGGATAACACAGAGAAGGTGGCTTAAAACATACAGAAAAACAAGAATATACTTGAGACTAGAATTATTCAATTCCAGATGAAAGAGAGTTGAAGGAAGAAGTATGTAATTAGATAAAATTATGGAAGATATATAGGAAATTAGAGCTGATTACAGTTTTTCCAACTAACATTTGCCTTTCACTGGAGAAAAAGCTTTAACTGAAAATAACGACCAGAATTATGCCATGTCAAGCAAAATGCTGATTTCTTCTTTATTGGAGAGCAAACAGCAAAAAAACCCCAAACCAAAACAACACACCCTAAAGTGTTTTGGGGGACAAAAAGATTGAAAGACTGAAAACTGTTTCTTATCTCAATGAAAAAAACCAGAATTTCCATGAATAAGTTCCTGGATGAAATAGCAGAACTTGTCTTTATCCTAACAATGACATCTGTTTGCAATAATACTCCATGCCAGTAAATGATGTTATTTTAACTAAACTATTGGCGTGGCGATGAAAGTGACAGTAAAATGTTGATATGGAAGCTAATTTCTGTGTTTGGCCTTGAGATCCATCTTCACAGACACAGAGTGAGTGCAGAAACTATTTTTGGCAACATCATTGCAATCCAGATTTAATTCTGACGTTTCTCTGCCTTCCTGAAATCCAAGGAACACATCTGGCTGCGTTCTCTGCGTATGTTTGTGAAGTGCCATTGAAATCGTTTGCATCAGCAGTGAATTTGGAGACAGACTGTGACGAGGAGGTGCATGTGAGCAGGAGGGGACCAAAACCTTGGGTTGTAAAGAAAAAAAAGAATGGCAACTCTTCAATGTATAACGTGCTTACTGAAAGCTGGGAGTAAGATGTCATCCTGAATGTGTTTCCGTGAACTTTTAACTTTGTTTGGTGCTTCTATGCTGCTACAGCCCATGATTTATATGCAGTTATGCATGTGCATGGCATGTGAGGAACTGCAGGATGGCTCTGCCCGATTCCCAGGGGAGCTCCTGCTGAGGACATTTGCAGCCCCGGACATGGGTGTGCTTTCAGCAGCCCTTTAGAAGACTAACTGACTTAAATGTTTGGGAGTTATCAGTTAATTTAATACTATTTAAGGCGGCCACAGACTCCTCATCATACTTTTTGAAGCTAGAAATGTTTGTTTAAGCACAGAATAGCTCCGTAGCCTTTGTTTGCAGCCGTTCGGCACAACACCCAACACCCAACACCCCACCGTCCCGCTGTCTTCCGCCAGAAGCCGAGCTTTGGGGTCACTGGCAGCGTGCTCAAGTTGCAGACTTCCTACAAAACGAATTTCCAAAAGACAAGTAGCAGTGCTGCCCATCTGCTGTGCTGCCGAGTGGCCGCGGCCGTGGCGCGGGGCGGGCGGCACCGCCCAGGCCGGTGCCCGCGGCACCCGCGGCAGGGCCGGGGCTCGGGCAGCCCCTGCGTGCTCAGGCCCAGCCGGCCTGGCAGCTCCTGCCAGGAGCACGCCGGGCCCTCTGCAGCCCCACGTGGTGGCCATGTGGGCGGAAGGCAGGCAGAGAGCTGGCTTGTGGCTCTTTCGTTCCACAGACCACTTTTTCCAAGCGGCCTAAACACGGGCCTTAATCATCAGCACTTCTGAAGCACTCATCGTTCTTGTATCCAGGCAAGGAGCCTTGTTATTACCCTTTGAGAGATACCACATTCTTTCATTTCCTAGGGAAGGGGGCCTGCCAGCAGTATCAATACCGGCACTGCTCGGTTTGTTTCAGACTAAAAATGTCCCCAGGGATCCGAGTTCATCTTCAGCAGGGTCTCAGGCAGGTCACAGGAATAAACCCTGCCACTGACCCACTGATGGTTACCCAGGGAATGGTCACCTCACTGCATACGCTTCTCTGCCTCCACCAAGGGGAGAAAATTTTCTGGGCCTGAGTTGGGAAACCCTCCCTCTCTGGCTTCGTGTTGATGAAATGTTACCAGAAGACATCACTGACTGTCCTTGACTGACTGTTCCAAGCCGTCCTCTGTGTGGGGGTGGGTTGTGGTGACTCCAGCCCAGGGGGCAGTGGCTGCCCCTGGGTTGGACAAGCCTGTCGGGCTGGACAAGCCTCATGCTGGAAGAAATGCTGGGAACAAAGGGAACTGCAAAACACTGTCTGCAAGGCCTTCAGTGCACAGCTGCCCACAGCCCGACCTGCTCCGAGCTACAGCTCCCAGCCACGGAGGCAGCAGGAGCAGCTGAAAGGAAAAGCTGCACTTCCAGCAAAGGTTAAATTTGCCTCCTGTATTTCAGAGTTACGAGGTGCTCGCACGGTAACTACCCACACTCACAGGGATCCCTGAACGCCACACACCACGGCTGGCTGCACGAGGAAACCACGGGCTGCTGCAGTCCAGCTCATGTTCGGAAAGGCCAGTCACCGAGGGTGAAGAAAATACTGTATAGATGTGATATCACAAGTTATACAATATCACGGCCAAATCTCCGCAGCTGGATATCATCAAATCAAAATTAGAAACTCATTGGAAGCAAAGGACAGTCTTTGCACAGATTGCCTATAAATCTGCAATAACTAGTTCTCCCTGGGCGTAACATCAAAAACATTTTTTAGTGTCTCATTAGTAAGAAAATTTATTGCTCAACTATTGAACTATGTCGATTTTTGAAAACATTGTGTGAATAATTCCAGAAAGCATGTGTTTGATTTGTATGCATTTCGTGCCGCTGGATTGAAAGAGTGGCTTTTCCCCCATGATGAAATGACACTAATCATGAAATTAAAAGGTGAAGCATGTCTACAGTTTCGGAACAAGGTGAATTTTTATAAATATGCTAATGCCTCCCTTTCCCATAAGTCAAACTAAGGGGTTCATACCCCAACTGAACTTAAAATAAAAATACTGAGAGGAGACCCAATTACAGTTCTGGAGGGGGGAAAAAACTCCTCCCAGCCCTTATTATTTTTTCTTTGTGCTGCAGTGTGTTTCCCAGCTGTGTCTGTTGGCCAGTTTTGTGGCTCAAATAGCCTGAAAAAAAAAAAAAAGGAAGATTAAGAAACAGGGGAGAAGTTTAAATCAAAGAGTGCTGTCCATGTAGGATGGGAGGAGTTGTACCTGTGAGGCACTGTGGGTTTACTGGTGGTGGTGCTGGCTGAACACCAGGGCGTGCAGGCAGAGTGCTGCTCTTTCCTCACATTTTAGCACCAGGGAGGGCAGCACAAATGGCTCCAGGGAGATTCACCGGCGTGGGCCCGTGTGTGCAAAGTTCCTTAAAACACTTGGGCACCGAGGCAGGTGGTTCTGCACGAAGGCACCTCCCTCAGGTTCAGCAGGACTGCACAGGTGAGTGTGGCTGAGCACACAGCACAGACACCTTAACCCTTCCCCTGCGGGATTTCCCTGCTCAGCAGGCCTGTAAGACGAAGGAAAGCCTCTGAGCACGAGGATTTGTGATGCTGTGCTGCCCCTGCAGGTCCCTGGGTCAGGGTGCAGGGACAGCAGGGACATGCCAGGGGTGCCAAGAGGTCTGGAGCAGCTTTTGGGGCAAGAGCTGGACTATGCAGAGGCTCGGCTGGCAGTCAGGCTTGGGTTTAGCTGGTGAGCAAGGGGGACAGACAAGTTGTGCAATTAAACCCCCTTGTCCTTGGCAACGTGACCAATTGTTTTTCTCACGCTGTTGGCAGGGTTTCTGCAGTGCCTTTCCTTCAGCCCTGCACTCTCCCTCCTTGCACGACACACTCCGCAAATGCAAACTAACAACAGCTTTTATATCAAGGAATTTATACCGCGGGAAAATGAAAGAGGAAAGAAGAAACCGAGTCAGAGGGGCCGAGTGGTCTGGTCAGGGTTACTCACACCTCAGTGGCAGAGTCAGAAATAAACTCAGGCTGGGGAATCACAACCCGATGCCCACCAGACCATGGAAAATACAACTAAATTCCCAGCTGTCTGTGCAAAGTGACTTTTTTTTTTCTTTCAGAACTGAGATATAAAGGAAAAGAAATAACTGAGTCTGTGTAGCATTTGTAGTATTTAATTCCTTCTCATGACATAGTTTTGGCATTGCCCAATCAGGGAATTATGGAAATCACAAAAAATAGGCATTGCTATGACAAAACCTTGTTCAAATCTGTGAGCAGCTACTCCCCAGCCCTGTCCTGGAAAAGCCTGTATCAGCATCACGGGTGCAGGGTGAAGCAGATGACAAGGAAGGACTGAGGGGGCAAGCTGAGACCTTCCCAAAAGACTGGCAGTGCACCTGCCCTGGTTCTGCTGCCAGCACTTGGCATCCCGGCTGGCACGGGCTCTGGGCTGCAGCCGGGCTCCCTCCCACCTTCAGGCATTACCACCCTAAGCACAAATGATCCCTGTGTTGCCACCATTTCTCAGCCAGACCTCCCCACTCTGTGCTGTGCTATGAGCGAGGGGTGCCCCCCACAGCACTGGGGGGTGCCGGGAGGGGGTCCCTCCTGGAGGACACGAGCCTCTGGCCCCAGCAAACCTGCCCAGAGCACCTCTCTGGCTTGTCCTACAAAGGCCTCTGAGCTGGGCTCCAGCGAACACCAGCAGTGCTCCCCTGCTTTCTTCCAGCTGTGCTTGGAAATCCCTTTCCTGACCACTCATGGAAAATGAGAAAATACAGGCACAGGCCTGGCCTTCACTGGAGCGACAGTGAGCCCCCCTGACCCCGCTCCCCCACGCCAGGCCCCTCCGGCCCAGTTTTATGGGTGAGAAGGATCAAAGGGCTCCAGCTGCTCCCATATGGTAAACGCCCCTATATGTTGTGTATAATTACACACAAGCGTCCCCACATCCATGTTTGGTCCCTATTATGAAGATCCCTGGGCGACAGCCAGCGCCTCTTTCCCGAGGCCAGAACGTCTCCAGACGTCACGGCAGTGGCGTCACAGCCTCGCACGCACGTGGGGCAGGACAGCCCCTGCCCGTGGCACTGCTGCCCCTCCGCTGCCCCCCTGCTGCCCTGCAGAGCTGGGATGGGGCAGTGCCGGGGGCAGTGCACACCTTCCCTGGGACACCAGCCGGGAAAGGTGGTTTTCAGCCACGGGGTGGCATCTGACGGAAGCGTTTGTGGGAAGTTAATGCTGTCCGGGTGAATTGGAAGCTGGCCTTTCTTTAAAATTAAATTTGCTTCGTGAATATGACTTCCCAAAAGGGATGTTTGCTTTTTATTAAGACTGGGCAGAAACAGGAAGAAAATCAGACCTTCAGTCACTTATTTTAGGTTGTTATGATCCTTTTTGAAAGCAGGCGCCTGTGTGGCGGAGGGACCGGTGCACTGGCAGCCCTCAGGGCAGGGCGCTCACCCCTCTCAGGTACTGGAACAGCACTGGTTGCAACAAAAACATCATCTGAAGTTGGAGATCCTGGGAATTCTTATGCCAGGTCATAAGAAACAGAAGATTTGTTCTGCTTTTAAAGGTTGAACTCTCTGGAATGCCATCCAGCCTTACCATCCAGGTAGAAGGAAGTAGCTTTCTTCTGGCACCAACATGGAGAGAAAGTGAGGGAGAAATGGATTAAAGAGATATGAATAAGGTCTGAGACACACTGGATTTCTATTCCCTTGTGTTTAATCATCATGAACAATTTGGGAGATCCACAGGGAAGGACCCCTTGGTGCCACAAATTATGCTGGACTAAGCTGAGAGGGGAATGAAACCCCATTTTCCATTTTCAACCTCATGGTGCAGTTTTGTGATGACCCCCAGAGGTGTGTGATAGCGTAGGGTTTGCATTTAGCCTGGCTACCCACCACCTCCAGATTGCTCCTCACCCTTCCCAGGCCAGCACATAGGAGGCACAAGAAGAAAGCTTATTTAAGCAGAACCACCTTCCCTGGGTAGGTCTGTCCTGAGGCAGAAGGGCACTGGATGCTGCCATTGCAAACCCGAAGTGCCAAGCTGCCATCCTTGGTCATCCTTCTGGGCTGGAAATGGAGCAGTTACATCACCAGTGTGAGTGCTCAGCTCAGCCTGACTTCATTTCGGGCAGGGCTCTGTGGCACATGTCCCTGGGGGATGTGTTCTGGTCAGCATCCACCACTGCAAAAGGGGCACTGGAGAGGACTGGGGTAAACCAGTTCCTGAGATGAAGCTCAGAGGTTGACACAAAGATTCACATGAACATCCTGATAGGGCAGCTTCCTTTTCATAAACACAATCACTATGAGACTTGGGTGGTGTTTGACTTTTTTGTTTTCTAACTGAAGAAATTCCTCCCTCCTGCCCCTTCCAGCTGCTGCTGCCTCAGGTCACCTTCTGCAGGAGCTGGTAGCAGATCCTGTTAGGGATTTTTCTTCAGTGAAAATGTTTTCGGACAGAAAATATACTGCCAAAGTGAAGCCTGTGTTTTGCAGTGGTCTGCCCAGCTGAGAAGAAAAAGCCACCAGGTTTTCATCAGGAAGATTGCCCTGGTTCTCGAAGGGGGACCCTGGGCCATGACTTCTGAAGGACTGGGTTGCTTCCCCATTTCTGTGAAGGGCTTTCTGAGGGTATCCTTGATTCTCTGCAGGGCTGGCAGTAATGAACACTTTCCTTCTTTCTCCCTACTCTCCACTATTGTCTCTTTGAGGGTCGCAGGGGTTGGAGTGACAATGCTGAGTGCAAGGTTGATACCTGGTTTGTGTCCAAGCAGTGTTTTATTCAAGTAATCAGTTTGGGAAGTAAAAAGCCTGTGTTGCTGTGCTTTTGCTGGGACTGGTGGCTTAGGTTACCTGCTGAGTTAGAGAAGTTACCTGTTTGGGGTTTTTTTTGCCCCAATCCTAGACTTGTGATAGCCTGAGAAAAAAAAAAGTGCTTTTGTAGAGGAGCCCTTTAAAAACAGCCCTGGGCGCTCCCACCTTTCTCTGCTCAGTAGCCCAAGGGCAGACTTAATTAAAACTTACTTCAAAACACACTCCCTACCACTCGGAGCTACTGTGTTTCAAAGACTCTGGTGCTGTGCCAAAGTGGGAGCAGGCAAACATTAAAGTGACAGGTACAAAAGAGGTTGTTATATTCCTTCTGCTCCCTTCTTCTCTGATCCCTCTGTGCTGAAGTCCCACAACCTAAACGTTATTGAAAATAAAGAATAATAGTCTCTCTTCTCCCCAACCACTAACAAACCGATTATGGTTTAGTGTTTGCCTTTTGCATACAGCCTCCCTCAGACACAGGTTCCACTCCCTTTGGAGATTCAGCCCTGAAGGCTTGGGAATGTTTTCCTGGAAATAACAGCTTGGTCACACCATGTCTCTGCTGGCAGCATGCCCCATGGAAGGCTGGCACCCTTCCTGCCCCAAAACAATCAGGGTAGAGTGCCCTAATATCTACCAGCTTCTTGTTAGCAGCTGAGATAATCAAAGCCACCTTGTTACTGGGATACTTTGAATTTTCCAGAAGCATCCATGCACATCATCCTTCCTTCTACCAGCACATCCCGGGTGGCACTGACTCCACTAAGAACAGACAATACTGGGTTAAGAGAGAATGATTTCAGAAAAACAAAAAAAGTGGGATATTCACTTCTCCAGCCTGTGATAGAAAGGTAATGACAGCCATCACTAGGCAGTAGGAAGACACAAACATCTTTCCATGAAGACTGAAGAGAGCAGGAGCATGAATTGGAGCACACTGAGTTACTCTAACAGCTTGGCATGGACTAGCTTCCCATTTTCACAGTAAGTGGGAGCCTTATTCTGTCAATGTGCTGAGGATTTTATTTCTAGAGATTTATAGCCACAGGTTCTGGAGTGCTCTGTAATTACATGAGTTTACACTTGCAGGGACAAAGGCTGAGTAAATATTTTATTAGGCAATTTTTTATCTTACTGAAACTAAATACACAAGTGATAATTTGCCTGGTGAATGGGGGAAAGGTAGTGAAATAAATAAGATAGTTTACTCAGAGCCTTGTTTGTGGGCTGCATGCAGAATCATCACCCACATTGCATCATCCCAGCACGGGTCCAGCGAGTGACACCCACACCCACACCCAGCAGCCTGGGCAGAGCCCGTGGGGATGGGGCCACTGCCAGGGGGTGAAATGGGACATTCCATGGGATGAAAGGGGCACAGAAAGCTTCCATATATGGAGACATTGTCTTGGGACAGATTTTCTTGGCCTGGTGGGTACCTGTCACCCACACCAACACAGGCTGAAAGCACCAGGTGTCCTTCTGTGTGCACTGTTTTCTGAAATTCCTCCCTGTCAGGGTGGTGGGGCCCTGGCACAGGTTGCCCAGAGAAGCTGTGGCTGCCCCATCCATGGAAGTGTCCAAGGCCAGGTTGGACGGGGCTTGGAGCAACCTGGGACAGTGGAAGGTGTCCCTGCCCATGGCAGGGGGTGGAATGAGATGAGCTTTAATTTCCCTTCCAGTCTAAATTGTTCATGATTATGATCTCAGCTTCACATGTTTTGCTCAAATTACTCCTTTTCTGTAGTAAGGAATCTACAGGACCACTCTCAGAACACAAAGCAGTGAGGGTCCCCAAGGGGTGCTGGCACTGCTGATATGCACTTCTCCATCACATTCTGCTGTTCATTATGGCAGAAATATTAAATAATATAATATTACCTCAGCTTTTATACAGGACCTCTTGCTGCAGTGGAGCTGATGTGAACTGAACTCACCTGGGAGGTGCTGTACAACCATCTGGGGCACTGATCCACGAGTGCAGCAGATTTATCTCACTGCAGCAGAGAAACTGTGGCAAGTATTGGGGCTTGTAGTGAGAGGCCCAAAACTGAACATGGGATTCGAGGTGCAGCCAACTGCTTTACTGTTCAGCTCGTGGGGATGGCACAGCACAGTGACAACCTGCTGGACTAACCTTGTCACTCACCCACCCTCCCCTTGTGGCCACGAGATCATGTCCCGTGCAGCGCTGTAGACGTGCCCAAGCCCCACTGCAGCCAACAGCCAGCTGCTGTTTGCATTTACTCTCTATTCACCTGCTGCATGGGCAGAATGTGGCCTGCTTGGGAAGGAGCCCACTGGTTTTAAGACCACTAATGACGAAGAATGAACTTCCAAGAGCTTCCTGAGGTGCAGACAACAAACTGCTGGATATGGCAGTTGTGCGGGAAACTCATATTTGAAACTGGGATCTTGGGAAAGAAGCATCAGGATAACATTTTTTAGCAGCAAGACATTCAATAAACATCTTTCCAGGCAAACTTAGAATCGATAAAAAGCAAAGCTTCCTGTAGAATTGCTGAGTTTCATATTATTATTCTATTCACAAACAACTGCAGCCTGTTATAAGTCCCACGGCACAAAATTTTCTAAGAATAGTCAAGGAACCTTAGAATTAATTTATAAAATTTGGTCATCATTTGCAACTTCAATTAATACTCAGATGCCTAATAATACATTATTCTTATCTTGATTTTAAATTTTAATTGCATGAAGTTTGGTCCCTCAATAATTAACACATTGTATATCCCACCTAATTCATGAACTAATTGTAATTTCCTAGTTCTTCATGTTACTCACTAATTCTGCCAATGATAAAGAATTTTATGTCAAAACTCCAGTGTAAGTGACATTCTACGTGCACAATAATGACAAAACAATTTAATTTACTGCAAAGTTGCTGAAAGACGGAGCTTTTTTAATTGCATATTTGTTACCTTCATTAAAAGGTAAGTGGCTCTTCAGTTACGTATTTGCCCATTTCTTACACATTAAAAAAGTGCTAATGAACCTGATTAAAATTAATTGAAAAGGTCCAAGATCTGCAAAGAGATCCTAACATCAACAGATTTCTAATTACTGCGGAAAGACGGACTTAAATGGGGTTTAGTGGTAGATGGAAAACCATTTTCCAGCTCTGTTGTAAGGAACGATGTGGGGAGTGCCAAAGCCACGCAGAACCCAACCAGCCGGTGGCGGGCACAGAAAACGTGTCTGGACGCTGTTTCTGTGCCTGTGGGTGCTGAGCTCGCTCTCCCCGCGCTGGGCAGGCTCTGCTCCCGCTGCCCGGGAGCAGCCGCAGCCCCAGCCCCGGCAGACAGAGCCCTGCTCCGCACACAGGGCTCTGAGGGCTCAGAAGGGCCCAGCTCCGGGCAGGACGAGGGAAATGCCCTCCCAGCTGGGGCTCCGGGAGCGGGACGGGTGGGAAGAGGAGAGGGCACAGACGCAGGACTGGACGGGCTGCTCAGCTTGGGGGGAGGACAGGGAGCAGCATTAACGCTGGTCCTGAACCCTGCCGAAAACGCAGGTGGGGGAAATCCTTTTATCCCACCCTGAGCTCTCCTGGCAGCCGTTGCACCGGCACAGCGGTCCAGGATGCTGGGAGAGGACTTTCCCTGCCGTGTAGTCCTCGTTCCCGTGGCCAAGGTGAAAGCTGTAGCTGACTCTGAGGGTCGAGGCCCTGTACAGACACTTTTCGGACTGCTGGGCACATTTCCTGCTGCCATTTGCGTGGTTTCAGCAGCCACAAACCCCACAGAGCCAGGAAACAGCCCATTCCTTGTTGTGCTCATCAGCAGTAATGTATCTGTCTAAGGTGTGGAGAGGGTCTGTTTGGGTATTTATAGCAAGAACAACGGTCAGACTCAAACCTAACATTTCATTTTATTACTTTAACTGCACCCTTTAGAGCTGTCCCTTTTCTTCTGGGCTCCCCCACTATCCATTGCCTTTATCCCAGGATATTCTAATCTTATAAGAACTATTTTCTTCCTCTCTGTTAATAGCATACACCACTTATCTTGCTACCACTATACAAGTGTAAAAGAAGAGAAAAACATATGAGCTATTTTAATTTTTTTTTGTTTTGATTGAATTTAAATTGCTGAATGAAAAAATAGCTTCTTCTAGTAATTCTGCTGTAACTAACTCAGTTTGATATTGGTTCTATTAGCCTTCTAATAGCATGAAAGCTAAAAAATTAAATCGTTCCACTTGCACATTCATAATTATGTGCAATTAAAATCTTTACATACCCAAAAGTCTTATATGAAGCCCTGAACCCTTCAACTGTCACTCTTCATTATCTCCAAGCCTAACAATTTTACAGTGACACATTGTACACAATGAGATGTGCTAAAGAGGAAATATTATATTTTACTGATGTATGTGTTCTTTTAATTTCTCTGAATTAGCTTTTTGATATGGATGCTAATTGTTTTCTTTGAAAGGAGTTGCCACAGATATGTGATTTCTCTATGCCTGTTGCGCTTCAAAAAAAATACAGTTAATTGCAGGAAACAGGAATTTCTCTCTTTTTTAGATATAAAAAAATAATCAGCTGCATATCAAAGGAGTGAATCTTAATTCAACTTTCTGATTGTACATTAAAAAGAAACCTTCAGTGTTTGTGACCAGCACAGAGTATTTGGCGACTTTTGATGTTTCCCCTTTTCATTTATTCATGAGGAGAGATGAATAATTAAAACAGGACGTTTGGCAAAACCAGCGTGCACACAAAAACTATTTCCATATGAACTCGCAGCTCCAGCCCACGACAGCCTACAAGACACGTTAGTGCAGGATTGTCCATATGGCAAGTGTGCCCAGAACTCTGAAACCACAGAGCTGGTGGGGCCTGGGCTCTGGCCGGCAGTGGCTGACAGCTGTCACTGCTGTGCAAATGCAAATGCTCGGGGGGGTGGGACAAGGCTGGCAGCCAGGAGAGGCTGAATTCAGGCCCAGGCTGGGTGTGCTCACAGGGACAGTGACAGAGCCGCGCTGGACCTCCAGGGGAAGGGCAGGGAGTCACCACACACCCTCAGTTAGGCAGGAGAAAGCTGAGCTCCAGCACAGAAACACGCTTGGTGGGAAAGCAGGCTGCTCCACATGCACTGCAAAGAAGGTCCTCTGGATGGAGAGGGAGGGTTTGGTCTGGGGTTTCCCAAAGGCTGCTCACCAGCTAATTTTAACATTTTGCCTTAGCTTCAATGTTGCAGGAAGCACCATTTTTCACCCTAAATGTCATAGAAGACTGATTTGACTTACCTCTCATTCATTGTAAGGAAATATTATAGAGAAGTGACAACATACCATGCATATCAAAAGTTCTCAATCAGTCTGAGCTGGCCTCCTCTGTCTCACAAATCTTCAGAGGAACTTGTGTGTTTTAATCGTCACATCCTGCTCTGTCTCACAGCTCGGAGGACCCTGCTGCTGAAAGGCACCTCTCCATATCTAGCTCAGAAATTGCCCACTGCTTCTAATGAAGGGCTACATTCCTGTTTGCAACATTACTAAATTTATTCTTCAAAATCTTTCACACAATTCCTGACCTCCTGTGAAGTCATGCACTGGTGTTGGAATGCCAAGTAGAAAGGGCTCCGTTCATGCTCAGAGGAATTTCCCACCACTGTATGTAGCTGTTTAACATTGCCAGGTTATGGGCAAGGGATAAATCCGAGACCGGTGGGTTCTTGTTCTCCAAGCTGCAGTTTGCCATGGCTATGCCCCAAGGGAACGAGACACAGACGCAGTGTGCAGCTCGACGGTCAAAGCTGAGCTGGTTTCATTACAAAATGGTGGATTTATACATAGGGCGGGAAAGGAAAGGTTCTGGAAAGGGGATACCTGGATAGGTGATTGGTAGGGTAACAGGACTGACAGGGAGAGGGAGATACAGAACAGAGACAGCTGGGGACTGGCTGGGCAGTTACCCCTGGGTAGCCTGGCCACCCAGGGAAAGGGGGTGTGCACGGGGGCGTTACCCACAGTTAGGTGAGCCCTCGGTACAGGGCAGTTACACAGACTTTCGGGAGGAAGACTCGGGCATTTATGGCTTTACTGATTTCTTCTTTCCACACTCTGAAGTCTGTTTCAGTCCTCAGCCCATCTCCAACATAACATTTCCTACTAATTCTTCTCAACAGTGCAAATTACACATACCTTTTTTTTTTGATATCTCTGTTCATGATTTAGCTTCTTATAAAGTAGACCAAGATTCCAGAGTGTAGATGTTTTGTGCTTGTCTGTGCACACCTTCAGGATACCTCTTGAAAACAAACTCTAGTTTTGCTCTGTTTTCTCGTGGAGCTTCACCTCTGCATTTCCTGAAGTGGAGTCTGTGGTTTATGAATTGTTTTACTATGACTTTGTCTTATTTTCCCTTCAGAGCTGTGGTCTTTGCTTACATTCTCTGAATGGCAAAGCCCATTTGTTTCTTTTTATACTTCTGTCAGCTTAAACTTCCATCAGCCCTCTTCTCTGCTTGGGGTCTCTGATCCCCACTCAGACCTTATCTCAAATTAGGGATTCCACAAGCTTCTGTAAAATGAGGATCAACTTAAATTCTCAGATTAAGTAAGATGAATAATTAAAATAAAAATTCTGTCTCTATTTTGCAATTCGTCACCCGATGTGAGGATAATCTCCTATTTCTGATACGAAAATGTAATTTTAAAAGCTAGCTTTTGTTCACTGACAGTTTGGTAGATCCACCTGCACAGATTTCTTTCTTGAATGTTTTCCTGAGGCCTGTGGGCACTTTGGATGGGGGAAGCCGTGTGCAGAGATTGGTTCCATATTGTCCATGTGATCTCAGGACATATTTAACAGTGTGGTAGAAGGACAGGGGACACACAGCATTTCCCAGAGGCAATCTTCTCAGAAATTAATCAAATGTTAAAACATTTATAAAATCAATAGAAGTTGTTTTCTTTTTCTGAAACTTCCCTTCCTCATCCTCCCAGAAAATTACAATCAGTATCTATGAACAGATGAACCTTCTCAAACTGGTAGGACAAATTCAGCAGGGCCCAAACAAGTCTCAGCATGAGGTGAGGGTTGGGGAGTGCCAGAGCTCATGGACCAGGGATGTCAGACCTTTAAAAGGAGCTGCTGGCATCTACAAGGGTCAAGGGACCAAACTGGGCCACCGAGGGTGGCTGCAAAAGGAGTGATCTCGTGGTGTTTTCTTTTCCACAGAGGTTTCCTGAGAGCTTCTGTGTGGAAAACTCACTCACTCTGCTTATATTGTTATCTAATATAAATAAGTTGATTAAGTGGCTTGTTTAAATTGCATTTATCACATTCCATCCTTGTTGAAAAACCCTCTTCAAAAATCTAAGTGGCTGGAGCATTTGCAGAGAAGTGTTATACTCACAGGAGTGATAATGAGTTAGGTGCAGCTGGGAATCAGGTATATGAGAATCACTGAACACTTGGCAAAGATTCTTATTCCCTTTCTCCCCCTCTTTTCCTTCTAATGATTAAAAATAAATCAGGACAGGTATTTGTCCAACAATAACAGAAGCTTATTTGTTTTGTTTTAAGGAGTTCTTGCAGGTTGTAGGCTCTTACTAGTTTATTTTTCTGCTTCTTTAGATCACCGAGGAGTATCTGCCAATTCTGCATGCCATTCCTTTTTGGGGAAGTTGATTGTGTCTTTGACCCTGTGTTTCCACAAACCTCAGGCTTTCCTCAGATGTCAGCTACATTTTTTCTCTATTTTGGTCTACACAAATATATGTTTTCCACTTTCTGACTAGGGTAGTGGCCTTAAGCAAGTGGAAAACACCTCAGCCTCCCTGCAGGAATGTCCCAGGACGAGCTGGTTTCCCGGGTGGGGTGTAGCTCCACTGTCGCTCCCCAGCTCTCCTCCCTCCCAGTCCCAGACGGGTGGAGGCAGGAGGCGTCAAGAGCATTGAACAGTCAGACTCCTCTGGGCCGAAGGGACATCTCTGCGTGGTTCTCCCACTTGGAAGATAAATGAGAGCAGATTCTGGTAGTCTTCTAAAATGCTTTTGCCCAAAGAGGGGATGAATTTGTTTTGAGCGGCGCCAGGATCTGCGGAATAATGTAAACAAGAATCGTGATTCCTCTTGCAGATCCATTGATCCGCTTGTGTGGCGAGAAAGATTAAGGAGGAGTTCCTTGTAGACCCATCACTGATGAGTTTTAACCACCTGGTGCAGGAATAGCTGCTTCATGAGTCATGTCCAACACGCACGAATCCTCACGAATCCTCAGAGCAACTGCAGTCGGGGGATTGCACAAGCACCGTTCAGCACCACCCCTTTTCGTGTGGGTTCTGTCCTTCCTCTCGGCAGACTCACTTTGAAAAGATTAATGTAACTACCAAAATGCAAGAAAGAGAAATAGCAGCATAAAAATCTGCTTTATGCTTCCTATTTCTTGTTACTGCTAGTCACTCTATCACTACTCATCAGCTCAGTGAAGCCTAAGTGACCAGCAGGTCAGCCTGGATGGCAGCTCAGCTGCTGTGCTACCAACCCGACAAAGAGCACTTTTCTTTCTAGCAAGGTGCTGGATCAGAAGGGTAATAAGGTGTCATACAGATGTCAAAAGATTACCTATTAGTAAAAAATATCCCAGACAAAGAAAGCAATATGTTGAGACAGCATTTCTGCTTGAGTGACAAAGAAATGCTGTTGCAGGCATGAGAAATCAGCTCAAGAGTTTCTAGGAATGTGTCGGGGTTCCTTTTTTTTCCCAGCCTAAAATCTGTCGAGCACATTTGCTGGCACAGCTGCATCACTGCCACACCACTGTTGAAGCACATGAGAGTTGGTGGGACAGTCAACCAGGAGTCACCCCAATAAACAACTGAACCTTTGGAGACACCTGGTCAAACCATCCAGTTACTGACAACTGTCAGCAGGAACAAAAGTCCCGTGCAAAGCTCCAGTTCTGAGCCCTCAACTGCCACGGGCTGAGCAAACAGAGGCACGACCATCCCATGGTTTACAGGGTGCCTTCAGTTCTCTCCAGAAGCTTCGAATTTGTGCATCTCAAAATGCAATTCCCAGTGTTATACTCTGAGCATCCCTCTGATGTGGGATACGGACTTGGAGCAAGCGCCTGAATGGCCCCAAGACACATCAAAATGTTGAGTGTGTCAGCAGTGCCTGATGGTGGGGTCACAAGCAGGGGACGGCTGGGGTCAACTCTGCATTGTGGAGGAAAATTCAAACTTGTCTCACCAGCTCTGCTTGCAAAACTAGGGCTCTCAAAGATAAACCCCAACCCCAGTACTGCAGGGCCTAGTGCTGCTATGGGTGGCCAGGATATTCCCTCAACTAAGAAGAAAAATAAAATTAAAAAAAAATTTAAAAAAAAATCCAACCAACCAACCAAACAAAAAAAACAGTATAAAACCCCTCTGCATTTGGTGGTTGAGCTGCAACATTTCTGTTAGACCCAAAAGAAAATATTAATTTCAGTCCTCAGCTTTGAAGCGCTGAGATTTATTTTTCTGTACAAATTTTCATATTGAAATAATTTTTTAAAAAACAAATCTAAAATAATTTTTTAACAATTTAACAAACACTGCTTCTTTTTCTTTTTTTTTCTTTTTTTTTTTTTTTTTCTGAAGTGTCACTTCATCTAATGCAAAATGACCACTTTTTTGTGTTTTCTCTGGACTTTCGGTTTGTTCTCCATTAAAAAGTCCTGAAGGGCCCTGCTAGAATTTGCAATGGACAGTTTCTGTTGTTTCCATGTATGAAAAGAGTGAGTAAATGAGGTGGAAGCCCCTGGTAGGAGGAAGAGATGGTTTCTGCCCTGGGAAGATACTGAGCCTGTTCAAAGAACTTTCCAAAACAGAGGTGAAGCAGGCAAAGGAATGAATGGAGAGTCTGCAAAAGGGAGATGACATGTAGGAGACAGTGTGAGTCAGCAGACAGGTGAGGCAGGACCTCAGACACATTTCAAGATTGATTTTATTCTTCCCCTAATATTAAAAGTCAGAGGAGAGCTCTGTGTAGCTGCAGCAAGGCTCCAGACCTTTAGATTTTGAAATGAAGTGTTTGTAGATCGCTGAAGATCCAAATTATGCCAAAATTATGTTATTAAAGTGTAATCATCTTGTTAGCTGCTTAGAACATTTTCTTCATTATCACTTCATTCATACTTATGATGATGAACAGATGGTACCAGTGTCACAGCACAGCAGAAATCACTCCCAAATGTTGTTTGAAAACACAGTCAGAAGGTGGTAGGGACATCCTCCTGCTGAGGAGCCTGGCTCACTCTGCTTGCTGGAAGAGGAACCACAGAAACCTGCTTTGCCACTTAACCTGTGTGCTGGCTGCTGGCACCAAAACACTGCCCGTCCTCTGCCAGCACAGGTTATATTTACACTAAGAACAAAGTATACTTCTTTTTTTTTTTCAGCAAAGACTGATGAGCTTTACTCTTGAATAGCCAAGGAAATGGTGCAATTGGAAGTTGCCTGTCGCAGTTTTAGCTGGCACCAACCAGCCCTGGAGCTGGAGCTGAGAGTCCCAGATGCTCCCTACTCCTACAGCCCAGCTCAGGGATCATGGGGCAGAGGGCAATTCCAAAGTTCAGGTTTAATCCAGAGGTCAGTGCCCTTTCAAAAAGCCTCACTGATTCCTGAATTACCCCACAGGTAGCCCACAGCAGCACAGCAGCAGAGGGACAGCCGTGGAGCTCTCAGTTGGTTTGTGGCTCCTCTCCCTGGTTTGGGCAGGTGCCCCGTCCCAGCCAGCGGGTGGAATGGAAGTGCTCAGAGCCAGCACGTGGCACTGCACTCACAGCCAGAAAACACCCTCCAGACCCCAGGCCCCAAACCCAGGTGGCACAGATGGAATTCAAACCCCGAGCACCTAAGCAAGCAGGGATGCACACACACTAACCCCCCCCTGAAAGCCAAACAACAGCTACCATAAGGCTACTCACCCCTGGTTAAAAAAGAAAAAAAAAAAAAAAAAGCAGGACAAATAAGAAGGAAAAAAAATTGTTAACATTTTTCAAATTTATACAAAACAGACTCTTCATGACTTCTTCTCAGCCCTAACTCTGTCCCCCACACACAAGCTGCACTCAACATGGAGCAGAGCCTTTGATTTCTAGGTGTAATTAGCATTATTCAGGCCAAAAGAACAATTTGATCTCTACCTGCAGCACAACAGGTGTGAGTTTTGTCACTGCATGAGGCAAGAACCCCCTGTTTAGGTTGTTAAAAGTATTTACATCTCTAATTTCCCTTTATTCCCCTTCGCAAATTTAGTTCTAGCTCTTGGAAGACTTTCCTCCCATAAATCTTTTATTAGCCACTAGAGGGGAATGTATAACACAGTGAGAAGGGAGACAGTGACACTGCATTAAAGTTGCAGCCAGTTTGCTCACTCAGATGAAGCACTTAGTGTCATGTTGGGTCTTTACAGTTTTTAGGAGCTAATTTCACCTTTATCTGGTGCCTTGTTATTTTCCTCTTTTCTGTCACATTAATTTCTCTCACCTTCTGTCAGTTTAGGCTAGTTTATGATAAAGTCCTGGACTCTTCAGGTGAAAAAAATGATCCTTACAGACGCCAAATTTGATGCTTAATACCCTCATAAATCCATAAATCATGCATTTGAGAATGTGATCTCCACTGAAACAGTGTCCTGTTCAAAATTGTTTACAGAGCATAGCAAGTACAGCATTTCTATCCCAGGAGAAATGCTGACATTTCAGCCTTTTTCTCCACTTAAACAGGATTAGAAAGTAAGATTCAGACTTTTCGTGTGTGGGGGATGGAAATTCCACATTAATTCCGGTTAGGAAATGACAAACAGATTCATTTGGGTGTTCCTCTAACAGAATGAAACTTTCAGCACTTTTGAAACTGATGGGTTTTTTTACTTCAGCCCCTGATAAAACAACCCGAAATGTCCTGCATCAGGAATGTGTTCCTCTGAAGCATATGGGAACCAGGCAGAGCTGTGCTGGAACCAGGGTCTGCTCCTCCCCGCAGCCAGACTTGCCAGCCCCGAGGTCCCCTGGTCACTTGGTGTTACACACACCCAGGTCAGCAGAAAATCAGCCTCTTTGCTTCCAGTCCTCCTGGGAATCGGGACACTGGGGGCTGTGTGGGGTTATGCAGCGTGCCCTGGGATCTGCCACTCTCCTTCCCTCGCCAAGTACTGCCTGGGGACCCTGGGGCTGGCTCAGGGGTGGGCGAGCAGCTCTGAGCACAGGGCTGGGGAGGGAAGCAGTCTGGGATGCTGGGAGCTGAGCTCCCAGTTGGCAAAGGATCACAGGGACACTCACTCCAGGAAGAGAAAAGTAAAAATAGTTAGGTTTAAGAGAGACAAGGAACCACTGGAGAGGATCCAGTGGAGGGCTTAAAAAATGATGAGGGGACTGGAGTATCTCTCTTACAAGGAGTGGCTGAGGGGGCTGGGACTGTCGAGCAGCTGAGAGGGGATCTCATCAATATGTAGCAATATCTTAAAGGTAGGTGTCAGGAGGATGAGGCCGTGCCCTCTTCAGTGGTGCTCAGAGGCAGGAAAAGGGGCTACAGGCACGAACTGAGACACAGGATGTTCCATCTGAACATGAAGAAAAACTTCTTTACTGTGCAGGTGATTTGACACTGGAACAGGCTGCCCAGAGAGGTGGTGGAGCCTCATCCTCCAGAAATATCCACAGCCCACCTGGACAGGATCCTGTGCAACCTGCTGTAGGTGACCCTGATTTAGCAGGGCATTGGACCAGGTGACCTCCAGAGGGTCCCTTCAAATTCTGTCATTCTGTGAATCTGTGAAGTGATTCAGAATGTGTTTCAAGTCAGATGAAACAGTTAATTCCATTTTCTGTGGAAATTGCAAATATTCAGTGAAACAAAACTTTCCAAGAGAAAATTTGTAACTGGCAGTAACTGCATTTTTATTGGGAAAAAATATTCTTTTTTTTTTAAATTTATCATCCTCATAAAAGATTCCCAATCATCTCTGGTTATTTGCATCAGAGATTTACATTTCAAATACGTCTTGTTCATGAGCCAAATTTTTGACAGATAGGAATTAGCAGGTTCAAGTCAATAGAGCCAGAGAGACGGACCAAAAAAAAAAAGGAAAATGCATCTCTATGTTTTCAAATGCTCTCTCCCGATGGCATATAGACGGATGACATTAAACTATCTGTTCTGCAAAGGGGCTTTCATCGGAGCACTAGAAGGTCATACTACCCCTTCAGTCTTCTCTCTCAAATCCCTGACAATCCTCACGCATGTTCCCCAGAAGACGTGGAGCTCCCATACACGGCTGAAGTTGACCTGCACCTGCAACCCTCGGAGTCACAATCCCCAGATTTACCCACGACTTCAGCCCAGTCACGGTGGGTGTGATGTTGAGAAGAAAACAAAAACTTCCTTTTTACCAGTGGGACTTACAGCCCAAAAGAAACTTTGCCATGCAGAAAAAGGCAGATGTTTGACTTTGGACCCTCAGCTTTTCTATTCAGAGCACAGTTCGTGAGGAGATTAAGGCAGAAGTTTCACATGTTTCCCTCAATAAGGGCAGGTAAAAACTGTACATTGCAATTTGCCATATTTCAGGTGTATCTTCTGCTGAGGGCCTGGTGAGACCATTCCTGTGTGTGGTGAGAAGCCTCAAAGTTAGACCAGGGCTGTTCATTCATATTCTGCTGATGCCAAGGAAGCACAATTAGAAGTTGATGCAACAGTAAACACACACTTCGCTAAAATTATCACATTTAGTGCGATTCCCATAATAAAAGCATGAACCAGCAGGGGGAGGCTCTTTCAGTTTACACAGAGAGACTTGGGGTCTCCAGACAGCCAGAACAGAGTCAATGCTTCTGAGTAAACTTTGTTAGGAAAACAGATTAAAAACTCCAGAGGTTTAGTTAAATCTTATACAGGAAAACACCTCGTTACCCTCCTGAATTAGAATCATAATTTAGTGCCAGTGAATAATACATATTAAGTGGTGGTTAATATAACAAAGTTTATGTGATGCATTTTTTTCTTTTATCTGAAGCATGCAAAATTAGCTATTGTCTGCTGATTATTATTATTTTATTGTGAATAGCTGTGCAATAGTTGCTACAGTCAAGGCTTGATGGCTCATTAATGAGTCATTTACTGAAAATAGTCATGTCTCCATATGCAACAACTTCTGGCTGGACACATTAGCCTTGTCATCCTGATGTGCCTCTGACTGGAACACCGTCACATCTAGATTTACGATTTAGGTTTTAAAATAGTAGAAATAAGTCCTCCTGTGTTCAATTGCTTTCTAAGAAAGTAGGAAGATACTTCCCTAAAATTAACTCCTCCTTTAAAATCTACTCTTAAACTTACTCATTCTGTTGCTGATCATTTATATAGGACGAATATAAAAGGAGAAAAAATCCCTCCTGTCTGAGATGGATTTGCAACCTCACACTCCCATTCTTTCCTGGCATTGCCAAGTATTTAACCCACTTTGATTTGCGAGTTGCAGTGCTAACTGCTGCAGTGAGCCCCCTTATGCTGATACCATGGATCAGGGCAGGAGCAGACGGACACACAGACAGACTGACGCTTCCAAGACTGTCCTAAGGGACGGTCACCCCTTGAGTTCAGGCTCATGGCTGCTCTCCCGTCGTGGCTTCCTCGCCCTAGGACGAGGAGGAGGCGGAGCAGGGAAGGACAGTGATCCAAGCCCAGGAGTTCCGGCTGTATAACCCCTGGCAGTGAGTGCCGCAGGCAGATGTGACGTGTGGCTGTTATGATGGGCACCAACTGCCCCAGTGCCCACTTTCTGCAGCCAAAAGAGAAGGACAATTTCCTGATACATCATCCCTCCCATCTTTGTATTAGTGAAGATGGAACTGGGATACACTCCCAATGTAGTGGGTGATATCCCTGCCCGGGGCAGGGGGTTGGAACTAGATGTTCCTTAGGATCCCTTCCAACCCAAAGCATTGCTGCCGAGTTCTCTGCCCTGTTGTACCTTCCCCTCAGCCCTGTGGTCCCTCCATCCCAGCACTCCCCCTCTCTGTCCCAAGGAAGGGTTTCCCCCCTGACCATCCTAGGAGTGTGCATTCATCCAGACAGCCTGTGCTGTATCTCACCTGAACTGAATTACTGTGTGTGAATTCTGTGTGGGCTGAAAGTGAAAATCTAAGCCACATTCCCTTTCTCCTCGCTCTAGGAAAAAAAAACCAACAAACCAACAAAATACAAACCACTCACATTCTCACAAATTGCTCTGCAGGGATTATTTTACCTTTTTATAACTTAATTTGATTTTCCCCCAGACACAATGTTACTGTTTTTGACAGTTAAACTTTCCAGTCTGCTTGTTCCATATATTTTAATATCCTGTTACCTCTGGTAGGGAAGAGCTAAAATTTCATACCAGATACTGATGGTGATGGGGGAAGAGATTTTTTTAAAATTCGCTTAAAAAATAGAACTACTTACCTCTATCTGAGGCAACACAACTTCCTAAGCAACTACTGGTAATAGTTAGCTTAGCAAAGAAATTGGAAAATCCAAGTGAACAGCCCAATTCTGTACAATCCCTGCCCCTTCTCTGCATAGAAAAATGCAGATGACTTAAGAGGAGCTCTGTTGTCCTTCCACTGCAAGGCAGTGTGTCAGTAACGGGTGACAGAACCTGATTACTGTGGAGCACTTGTCCCCCCACTTGTCCCACACAGTGTTCCGTGTTGTTTCACTGGGAGTTGCCTCCAAGGTTCTCACCCTCCAAAAAAACAGAGCTAAATGCAGGTTTTGAGAGGGTCACATCAAGAGGGGTGGGGAAGGAATGATCTGAATGTACAGATTATGACAATCGTGGCTCATTCTTTGGCAGAAATATCATCTGGGCAGGCCGAGGTCATGGTTGTACAGGCAGGTAGTGAACAATTTGTCACACTTGATTTTTCAAGTCAAATTCATAATGCTCAATATTTCATATGCAGCAACAGAAACAAAAATCCACATGATTTCCTGAAGAAGTTGTTGGATGTTTCACAGATGGTGTTAGAAAGGAGACATTGAAATCATTTGCCTCATGCAATTTCATTACTAGAAATTTTAAGAACATCCCATCTCAATTTACTCCTGCCTCTCAGATACTACTCTTCATTTAGTTATTTGAAACTGGTTTATTCAAGTATGCAGAGACTCTGGGACATTTGCACAGCAATGTCAGATGCTATCTGGGAAATAAGTAGTACATTTGCGGGCTCTGAAAGTAATTTTTGATGACACCCCTAAATCAACTTCATGGTCAGTTTTCTCATTTTGAGCAAGAACTGGGATTCCATTGTGATAACTGAAAGCTGCATGTTACTTGATCTACAGTAATGTAGAATAATTACTAGTCCATTGCACTTCATTACACTACTGTAATAGGCAGCAGGTCAGTGTTTGAGCTACAGCTGCTCTGAAAATTGAGCTGACACTGATACTATGGTAGAAGTGATAGCGAAAGGCTCTCATGCAAATTGCTGAAATTAACTTCCACTCAATGGGTTTGAAATGCAATACATGGCTCTGATCCGGACACCTGCTTTTGACTAACTTTTTTTTTTTTTTTTTTGGATACAATGGAATGGTCATGAAATAAATTAATTGTTCAATGCAATCTGCCTTATAAAAGGTCACTGAAATGCCAGAGGATTCTAAATACCACATGACTGGTGGACTCTGACTAATAACATTCCCTAACACATCACTGGAGACTACCTGTTGATGTTTTTATTTTATTCAGATGATTCTCACAATCATTTGCAAGCATTCTGCTCCTAATGTTCACAGGACATTTCATGGCACAAGACACTGCTGCTTTTGATCCATGCACATTATGTATCAAGCCTTCAGGAGAGGGCAGTAGGCAGAGGCTGGATAAGGAGGTGCTTTCCTTTAACAGCTGGAATCTGTGAATTCAGCTGGGTGCTGCACTGAAGGATCCCCCATGCAGCCAGTCCTTTAGCCAGGCATGGGATGATTCTTGCTTCAAGTCAAACCTCTCTACAAGGTCCCCAAAGAGCACTCAGGCTAATACACCACTGAAACACTTCTTACTGCTATTCAAAAATAGATGTGGGTGTTTCTAAGGAGAATGAAATATTTCTCCTCTGAAACATTTATTTAATCAAACTGTCCATTTTAATAAGTCGAGCTCTGCTGGAAAACAATTGTCCACACAGACATCCCACATCTCCACTCTAGGGAATGCCTGTCAATACTCACAAAAAACCAGAAACTTGACACGTGTGGAGAAAGAAATGTTGTCATAACTCTAGAGAAAAGTGAAGTGTTTCATAGAAAGACCATATCCATTGCCCTTGCTGTTCCTCTGTAGATGTTTTCCTTATTGCAGCCTGCCCAGCCACACTGTGTCTCCAACAGAAACTGTTCAGCAGCTCCACCTACTCTCTGACAGTCACCTGGTGAGTCCCCCTCTGTCCCTGAAGAGCCTTCAGTCAAGTTGGGGCATCCCCAGCAGGCACCTTCCTTTTTTCTGAGCTAAGACCCTACAGTAACTGTTCTTTTTCTGCCTCTGGCATTTGTTGTTCAGTGTGATTTTAGACAGGTCTCTTTTTTTCTCAAAAGATGCCCAAGATCGAAAAGAAATCGCTTGACACTTGCCAGCACATCTTTAATGAATAACCATGCTGCTTTTTGGATGAGGTGGAATAATTTAAAATGATGCATTTGCTGAAAATATTCTCTTGACATTTGTATTTACCAGCTTCAGTAGGTACTCAAAGAGATATTGTGAACGTATACACAGACATTTGAAATCTTACCCCATTAATGCACTGTGAACTGCCCATAGATTGAGCAGTTGTCTGTATCTTTCCTAACCTCTTGGGGGATTATTGCTAGAATGGACTACCACTGTTTGTTTGAACTCTTTGTAAATTAATAAAAAAATCAATACTGGTTGTAAATGCCAGTTAATCACAAATAGCTTTGTACAAATTAGAGCAGGGATATAAGAAGAAAGTAAATGGACAATGCCTGTGAGGGTGAAAAAGTCAACACTCAAAGTTCATCTGCTACCTGAATGATTCCAGATACATTCAGCCTGTTCCTGTGGTTTTGTTATTCATGAGAGATGGAGGTGGAGGAGCAGAGCTAAGCAAACACAGCCCATGCTGTGTGGGCAATGAATACAAAGAGCCACTAAGCCATGAGAGTAGGAACTCTATCAGAGAACTGGGATGCAGGAAAATTCATCAGCTGGATTTTAAAATGGAAAAAAAGAGTCCTTTTTAAAAACTGATTTCTGGATAAATACCTGGGAAGGAATTATCTGTCAGAGCCAGACTCATTGTTTTCCTACCTCAGGAAACACTTCTCTGGTTTACCTGTGGTAACTATGATACAGCTAGGCTAGCCAACAGCATCCATGGGGTGGGATTCACAGTTACTAGAGTTATTGAGTTATTGTATTGCCCCCCAAAGTTACATAGGTATCTGTGACCCAGGAAAACATTTCTTTTCCTCTGAATAAAGCAATTATTTGTAAAGGCGTATTTCCTACTTCTATGATGTTCAAAGAATGGCAACCAGAGAGAAAATGGAAACGTATCACATCATCAGTTTTGCTTCATCTAATTCAAAGAGATCCCATGGATCTGTCAGTACTTTTGCTGCAGTGTCAGTCCCTTGTAAGAAAGGTTAAGTTTATGCAGCCAAATCAACAGAGCTCTGGGTGAGAGAGCAGCCTGGGACCTATGCATCACACAGACTGACCTTCATGCAGGTGGGACCCTCCTGGAATATCAGATCAACTGTCATTTCCCAGACAAGGCTTGCACTGTTTTATTAATTTTTCTGATTGATGCATATTTATACTCTAAAAATCCTTCCAAGAGGGGTTTGTTTGTTTGTTTGGGTTTTGTTTTGTTTGCTTGGGGGTTTTGTTTGGTTGGTTTGTGTGTGTGTGATTTGTTTTCTGGTGTTTCCACAATGGTAAAATACTGTCTGAACAGCTCTGGCAGCTGTTGTGCAAGACTTGCATGAAACTCCAGTTCACCTGCTTTAAGCTGTGAAAAGCAGTTGCAAAAGCAGTTTCCAGCATCCACAGAAGGCCCTGTCAGCACATCCAGAAAACTTGCTGGTTTGGACAAATTGCTGTTTTCATGTACTCCTTTTTCTCACAGTAGCCATCCTTTCAGTGTGTTTGTTCTCATTTCAAATTACCAATTGAGCCTTTCATCTAAAATAGGAGGGACATTACCAAGGTATTAGTAGTTAAGCTGCTTTGTTAATTACAGCCAGGCTCCTCTTTTTCCTGCCTCTCAGTTCAGCAGCAACGACGGTGCCAAATGGCTCCACACCTGCACAGCGTCAGCAGCTCCTCTTCACGCACAAATCTCTGCTGTCTGAGATCTCCAGGTGCTCTTCTCACTACTGGACAGGTGGAGGACCTGCCAAGGTCACCAGCATTTGGCCACACGAGGTCACACAACAGAGCAGCCTCTCGGGCTGAACTCAGCATCCCTTCAAATGGAAATCACTGAAAAGCTGTGACCATCTGTGCCACCCTTCTCGTGCCTTCTCCAGGTACATCCTGAATGCACAAAGGGACACGATTATATTTCCTGAATTGTGCTCACTTCTTTCCTCATAATATCCAGCTTTTGTGTAGACCATGGTCTGGCATTTCTGCAAAACTGATATTTCTGCCAAAGTACTCGTTATAACCCTAACACTGTTCCTCATGCTTGCAGACAAGCAGCACTTCATTTACGTATATGCAAAATTAAGTGGTTTTCCATTTTCATCGCGATGCATTTACCTACATCGAATTTCAACATAATTTTTTTTGCCCTACCACTCTCCTGCTGATAAGGCCCTTTGTCAGTTTTTCACAATTAACCTGCATGTTTACTACCCTGGATCATGGAAGTATCCTCAGAAGATTTCACTACGACAGAATTGCTCATTGGTGACTGGTGACTGCAGGGTCACCCCTGGACACCCTGGGAACCAGGGAGGCCCCTGAGCTGGGATCCAGCAGCCCTGACACAGGCACTTGTTGCTGCTCCATCCACCCTGCAGTTTGTTCAGGTCAGAAATCTGCCAAAGCTGAGGACAGCACATTCCCTAGAGTATCCATATTTGAGAGAATGGGAATTTCCTGCAGTACTGCCATCGCCAGTACCTGGAGAACTTAGATAAGTCAAGATGAAGCCTTCCCCTGTGTATTGACTATTTGGGGTTATTGCTTTTGTAAACTTCAAATATTTCTTTTGCAAGTAACAATGCAATTGTCTGCAGATCACATCTGGTCTTTCCAGAGAGATTCATTTTGTGATATCAGTATCATTACCTACAATTGTGTTTCCTTATTTTTGTTTATACTTTTAAAGAAAGCTCACACAAAGTGGAAAAAAAAATATGAACAAACACTAATCTTTCAGGGCCAAATGATAGCTAAGGAAAAAAACAAAGCCAATTTATTTTTCCCTTCTGTAATTCTGTTTGTGAATAGAATGTAAATCAAGTTAGCTGGATAATTTGCTAAAACCCATGGATGCAATAATTCTTATGTTGTTCTAACAGAGAAAGAAAGTAGAAAATGTTACAGGGAGAGACAATATGCAATTATGTATGAATACTAACACCCTAAGGGACAAATTACCAACAATGACAGTAAAATACTGCAGATTTCTTTTTGTGCTACAGTATAATTGACTTATACTCTGACGAGAAGAAACAGCTTAGCTTTGGAGAAAAATTTAAAAATCCAAGCTATGTATTTGCTGGAAAGTATATAGACTCTTTGTTTTTCCACTTTGCTTTACCTATGATACTGACTGCATCATTTTATTTTTAACTTACACAGGTAACTTTATTTCAGAAGACATAATATTTTTTAATCTGTTCAAGAAATCATTAATCTTTCTTAATGGTATTAATTATGCAACTTCAATTACTTAATCAAACTTAGTCAATACATTCAATGCAAACACTTTTAAAATCACAGGTGGGAAACCTCTTTGTTGTTTAAGTGAAGGAGAAATAAATCTTTCTGTAATGACTCCCATGAGCTGAGCCTCAAGGGGCTGTTCCCATCCATCAACACCACACCTTGTCGAATCTGCTGCGTGCCATGGGACAGCGGTAGTTGAGGTAACCCGATAAGCAGCAATCTGCAAACACCAGTCTTGGGGCAGAATAAGGACCTTAATTTGAATTTTATTGTTAACCTCAAGGAAGATTAAAGAAACACAGTCAAGGTTGGCTGCTCAGCATCCAGGGCACTTTTTTGAGTCATGGTTGCAAGGTCCACATGACTAGTCTTTGGATTTCCCCCCCACACCTCCTGCATAAATGCTCTGATTCTGGTTTTTTGCAGGGTGGGTAAGGAGTTGAGACAGATATTCACAGACAACTTTATATTTTACATTTAGAGATGTGATGCTTTTATAGATGCTGAGTACTTGGATGTGACCACAAGGAAGGTCTCCAAAGACTACCTAATAAAATGGGCAACACTGGCAAAGACATAGTAGTTTTGCTTCAAATCAATTCCAGAGTATCTTGGAATACCTTGAGTTGGTAAAGGACCCATAAGGACCATCAAGTTCAATGCCCTGCTCCTCACAGGACTAGCTACAACTAAATCATAGGACTCGGAGCATCGTGCAGGCACTCCATGAGCTCTGACAGGTTTTATGCCAGACCATTTCCCTGAGGAGCCTCTTCCAGTCACTGATCGACCTCTAAGAAAGGAACCTTTTCCTAATATCCAGTCTGAACTTCCCCTGGCACAGCTTCACTCCATTTCCTCATGTCCCATTGTTGGTCACCAGAGACAGGACATCAGCACCTCCCTCTCCACTGCCTCCCTGGACAGAGGTGCAGACTGAGATGGGGTCAACCCTCAGCCTTCCCTTCTCCAGGTTGCACAGGCTGAGGGACCTCAGCTGCCCCTCATGAGTCTTGCCCTCCAGACCTTTGCCCAGCTTGGTTGCTCTGCTCTGGACACCCTCTGATAGTCTGATGTCCTCATACTGTGGTGCCCAGAACCACACACAGCACCCGAGGTGAGGCCACGACAGCACGAGGGGAGTAGGACAACCCCCAACCTGGCCAAGGCTGTGCTTAGTGCCCCCAGCACAGGGCTGGCCCTTTTGGCTGCCAGGGCACAGTGTTGGCTCATATTCAACTTGCCATCGACCAGGACGCCCCCACTGCTCTTTGCAGGGCTGCTCTCCAGCTTCTCATTCCTCAGTTGAGGTGTATTCCCTGGATTACTCCGTCCCACGTGGAGAATATGACACTTGATCTTATCAAATTTCCCATGGCTGGTGATTGCCCAGCTCTCTGGTCCCTACAGTTCTCTCTGTAAGACCTCTCTATCCTCAAGGGAGTCCACAGCTCCTCCTACTTTAGCATCATCAGCAAACTTATTTAATGTACATTTGACTCCTGTATCCAGATCATTTATCAAAACACTGAAGAACCCAGCCAGAAAATGGAGCCCCTGGGAGACGCCACTGTTTCATGGCCATCAGCCTGTAGTCCCTCCATTTACTATAAACCTTTGAGCCCACTCCAACAGCCAGCAGTCCACTCATCATATAATGGGCTTGTCTAGCTGTGAGCTGGACATTTTGTCCTGAAGGATCCTGTGAGAGTCAGTATCAACAGCTTTACTAACATAAAAAAAGCCCTCACATTTACTAGTTTGAAAGAATCAAACCACACTGGAGAATTACAGATGTGCTCTTGGAGAACAGAGCAGCAGATTCATACCAGGACAGAGCCAGGTTTGCCTCTTCTGTCTCCTTGATATTTTCAAGGACAGTATCTTTCTAAAGGATGGAAGAAGAAAGGCAAACATATTTTACACTGTTAAAGACAATTAAGCTCAAATTAACTAGAAAGGTTTTGAACTGCAAAATTAGGAACTACATTATGTAATATCCAAAGGAAAATGGAAATTAGCAGGGCTTAGTCTAACCTAGGGAGGCACAAATCACTGAATGTACAAGGAGACACCCTGCCTCAGAGGAGTCCTTATATTAATTAATGCTGTCTCCTGACTAATCATCCTGACCACTCCTGATCATCATTATGGTTGAGAAAAATGACAGTTTGCACAAAATATCCCTCTGAATCATTCTGTCAGCAAAATTTGCAGGGAAGTTATTGATGATAACTCATGCACCATCTGAAGCTAAGTCATACTGCTCAACTCAGCTGTTGTAAAACATTCAAGTCAGAACTGAAAAACATACAAACATCTGAGAGAAAATGAATGGATAAACAAAGAGTTCTCTTAATACTCCCCAGTAGCGAGATATAACTACGACTGAATAGTCTCACTGCCTTTTTTAAATGATCTGACAGCCTTACCACCTTTTAAAAGCATTAATGTAGCACTAGTGCCGATATCACATCTTCTCAAGTCTTCTACCACCAACACCAGTGGGTAAACTAGAGACAGTGCATGGACTGATCTACCTGCAGAAATGGGACCGAAATGGGACCAAAATTTGACTTTGGGTTAGTGGCAAATGTGAGGCAGCAATGTTTCAGGTTCCTCTTTGAGGAGTGGAAGGGAAGGGTTGTCACCAAATAAATATAATGTCTGATCACATGGCAAAGATATATTTTGCTCTAAAAAGACAGAGATGCTGCAGACACAGTCCTATGGAAGAATTATTGGGAAAGGTACTGAGCCTCACAATACATCAAATGCCAGGTCCTGTGTTAAAAGCCATGCGAGGCATAACAGAGGAGAGCAATGATCTATCAAAGCTGCTCTTTATGTCTGTGAACACTGACTGGCCTTTTTCCTGTTCAAGGGACAGTGAACTTCACTTGGCTACATCTCACACTGTAACAGCTCATTCTGAATGGTGTACATTCCCTTTCTCCAGCACAGCCAGTGACTGGGTGGTACTTTCCAATCTGTTCTAGATGACCAATATTTGTAGACACTGTTGTTTCAGATGGAGTTAAAAATAAAGTACATGAAGGCATTGACCAAGTGTATGTGAGACCTGAACTGACGTGGACTCTGTTCTACTTGACCTAAACCATCAATCAACCTGCTCCTGGACCTCACAGTACTCTCCCTCATTGGTCCTTAGGGGTTGCTCCACTGAATTCCACAGCCAGAGCAATTGGAAGAATATTCCAGCTCTCAAGATGGCTGTCAGTTGCAGAGCATCCCCTGCTGAAAAGACTTCTGTTAGCACTGCCAGCACCCCAATACCTCTGTTAGCACTGCCAGCTCCCCAATACTTCTGTTAGCACTGCCAGCACCCCAATACTTCTGTTAGCACTGCCAGAACCCCAATACTTCTGTTAGCACTGCCAGCACCCCAATACCTCTGTTAGCACTGCCAGCTCCCCAATACTTCTGTTAGCACTGCCAGCACCCCAATACTTCTGTTAGCACTGCCAGAACCCCAATACTTCTGTTAGCACTGCCAGCACCCCAATACTTCTGTTAGCACTGCCAGCACCCCAATACTTCTGTTAGCACCTCGCACAGACAGCAGGCTCTTCGTCCTGCTCCCAGTCAGGCCGTTACTCCACTGTGTAATGTACCTCCAAGTGTGGCTGGGAAGTAACAAAGCTTTGAAATTATTTCAGCAATTTGGTTGCACATCTATATCTATGAGTGATCTGCTCTCTGAAGAACACAAGAGTTTGGCCAGTCAAATTCATCTCTTCTCTTTCTTCAACCAGTGACTGGACTTTTAATGGGTTAAAGAGGCTAGGAGAGGTTTTACAGACAAGAAGTAAGCAAGGTTATAGCTTCTCTTGCCTATGAAGACATTAAGCCTTTTCTCCCTTGGCTTGGCTACCCAGTTTTTGTCAATATGCTCTTCCTCAGGCACGGAGAAAGAGAGATTTGAGCCTGATAGAAGCAGACACAGCATCAGAGAGCAGATTAGAGTCAAGAAGAAAGTGATAGAGGTGACTTCTTCAGAACGTAAGTAGTTCTCCTGTAACACTTAAGCCCTTATCAGGTTCAGGAGCCTTCTCTCTGCCTTTGACCTCAAGCCCCAATGAGATAAGATTTGATGACTGTCCCCATGGCTAAGCAAGATGTTTACCTGTTATATTACATATGCACTGCATATACATTCTCCTGAGCTCAAAATGATTATACAAATGCTAATAATCAATTAAAGTCTCACAGGTCCTGAGATTAGGGAGGGTTATTATCTTCATTTTACAGATAGGAAAAAAAGCTTTGAAAGGTTGCATGATTTTTTCCAGAGGTCACTTGGGTTGTGATACACAAAGAGCTCCCAGGTATCAAGGCTACTCATAAGGATTCCTACACCTCAGTGCTAAGGCCTGGGACAAACTCTGATCAAGAGTTGAACTGATCTCTTAATATGCTGCGCACCAAGCTCTAAGTCAGAAGATTAATGCTGATTTAGTTATATCCAACATGTTTAGTATCATTTCATAGTCTAACACTGATGAGTGTCTGAAACTTCTGTTTTTCCATCCTCTTACTTTTGTGAGACACTAAAATCTCCTTACCACCTGGTTAAACTGGCAAATATCAGCTTAAACACCTGTGTTCCTGATATATCTATTAATATCACAGCATGCAGCACATGCCAGGTGCATTACTTTGAGAGGCTTGGGATAGGGATTCAGTCTAAAATGATGCTGGTCTCATTAAGAACCGTGTTTTCCTCTTTCTCAGTGTGTTCCTCTAATCTTCTTACAAGGCAAACAAGCCAGGTGTTTTCTGAGTACTTGTGAAAATACTGTATTAAGCTTCAGATATTTATAGACTGAGTTTTGTGCAATTATGGTGTTGTTTGTGTGATGCAGATTTGAAGTGGGCCAGCTGAGAACAAAACACTGCCCTTCCCCTCTTTCATGTAACCCAAAGAGTAACAAAGAGTTTGTGAAGGCTCATAAGTCATTTCAAACACCCTCTGAGAGCAGCAGTGCAGCCATTTAGTAACTCTCAGTTACATCTTTAGAAATACTTTTCAATACAGACAGGCTGTACTTCCACATTTATTTAATTTTAAGGGAAATATGTAAAGACTCTGAGGTGAGAAGGAGTTCCATGGAAAACAAAGCTTAAGTGAATGACTTGTCACTTCAGAATGAAGTTAAAGGCTGTCCAAAAGTTGTGTGAATACTGTGCTAAGTCTCTCATTTTAGAAACATTGTTGGATAACACGAGCAGATTCCAGACTAATACAGCTGCATACCCCTCTATCACACAGCTGCCAATTCCTAGCGAATTCTGCAATATAGTGACAGTAATGGAAAGCAAAATGATCTCTAAATAATGGTTTAAGATGGTTACTTGATAAAGGGCACTGCAATAATTATGATCAATGGAGCATGGATTCAATATATATTGCCCATTTAGATGCACCAGATTAGCTTAACAGCTTTCTTTAAGGTTCTGAGTATTTTGTGTGTGTCTCTGTGTGTGTGTGTGGTTGTGCATGTGTATAGGAGAGGGGCAGCACTGCACATTTTGGTGTATTCCTCATTATTTAATATTTATCAATGCAGATGAGCACCTGGCTGCATGGAAAAGTTAAATGTAAAAGTTAGACTATCAGTTCCAAAGACAAAGTATAAAGAGTTGTGGGGGTTTTTTCTAGATACAATAATTTCGTGCTCTTAGAGCCAATAATTGCAGAAATAATATTTATATGCTTAAAAATTAACACAGAAGGAGGTAGAAAAAATGTGCAGCTGGAATGAGTGCTTCTTGGTTCCTGCAGACATACTGAAACAAGATGAAGGTTTGAGAAGAAACAGAGCCAGTGCTGGGTTTTGACTCACTTGAGGAGGGCCTAGGGATGCCCTGCAGATTCCCAAGTTTCTGGGAATTGTATTTTTTCACAAAATAGAAGTTTCTGAAATAAAACTCACTTCTAGTTTTCAAAGCTCAGGAGTGATTAAATTACAATCTCTAGGACAGTTTCACTGCCTAAATATTTTGCCCCCTGAACTTCCATGGATGGTCATCCATCAGCTCCAGCCTACCTGGAGCTGATAGCAGGGTTGTGCCATGAGGTATAACATGCTTTGGTCAAACGTGACCTTACTTACACAAATCTACTGCCAGAGCCCTTTGTGCTCCTGGCTGGCCATGTCAGTGCAGTATGAGTGGCTCTCATGTTTTTAAAACGTGCAGAACATTGTTACTGATAATGTGGCTTGAGAAACTGAGGCACAAGTGGGATGAAATTTTCCCAGAAACATGCAGGCATGGGTTTTGCTGGCAACAAATGGCTGAGTTCCCACCTTCAGACTCAGCCCTAACCACTGGTACATTGAAATGTGTCAGATGAGGTTTAATTTCAAATTGAAGAATGATATAATTTTTGTCTCATAGCTTTGACAAATTTAGAACTGTATTTTGACAGGGCATAGAAGTGCAATGGCAGATGCCACAGACAGTGTTAGACCTCAGCAACTGAAGAAGTAAGGTTATTTTTGAACTAGAGTGAATGCAAAATCTACCTATGAATGCTCCTAAATGTATATATATATATGAAATAAACCCCAAACAAACCAAAAACCCAAACCAAAACCAACCCAGATCCCCACACTAAGGTTTTGGAGATTTCATTTGATTTTGGTTTTTTTCTGTGCATGTTTTTGTCTGATGAGACTGTATTAAAAACTGCTGCATCAAACTTTGATTGGCTCCCTGAGGTGTCCTGCTTGGCAAGAACTCTTCCAGGGTGTATTTTTCCACACATTGTGGTGCACACAAAGGAAAGCCCTGCCAGCTGTTGCTGGGCAGCCATTCCCCACACAGGGATGCCTCGGAGGGCTGAGCACCACCACCAAACTCACCTGCCTGATTCTCTGCTCAGGGGGAAGAGCAGTTCTGCAGGGCTGGCAACATGCAGCGAGTGCTGTCCTAAAGGGGATGTAATTCTTGGTGTAGATCAGTTCAAAATCATGGCAGAGGACCAACAAAATGATTTGATTCCAAGGGTACTACAGGATAGGGTTTGGATGAACCCTGATGCAGCATTCAGAGAACCCAGTCAGGCACAAGCCTCTCATGGCATTCACTCCAAAAATAATGGGCAAAGCAAATGAATATTAGATGCAGAGCTTTAAGTGTAGCACCACGCGCTGGCTCTGTTTTGTGAAAAACCATGGCAATTGGTGAAATGATAGCAATGTGTGATATACAAATATTTTGGGTGAAATATATAATCAGTTAATTGGTTTATTAAATTATAAAACTTTTGTTTGCTTGAAAGAGCAATAAAACTAACCGACTAAATGAATATTCGTCCCTTTGAAGACTTCTTACATTAATTATGTTTATGCATCACTTGCAGCAGTAATGTTAGACAAAGGAAGCTTTATCTTTATATGCCATAGCTACATTGTATTGTGGTACAAATGATGGCACCGACTTTGTGTCTACATAATTACTGAAATCTTATCCCTTTTGTGTTTGCACATCATTTTCAGTTTTTTGGAATAGTTAAACTCCATTTTACTTTTTAATAACATTTTAGAAATCATTCTGATTCAGGTAAACAGAATTTGATTGCTTTGATGGATTGAAAATGGTTAGCTCAGCCAGAGCTTATTTGATTTGTTTCTTCAGGGATTACAAAGAATAGGATTTTATCTATGAACTGACAAAAGAGGCAATCTCTGCATTTTTGCCTATGAAATAGCAGATCCACTAAGCCACTGCTCCTTCACATAGTGAATGTATTAGTCACGGGGTTGCTTTTTATTCAAAGTTTTTATTCCACATTGTATGGGGTGTCAAGCTCCTTTGTTCTTATAAAATTAATCTGGAAAAATAATACTGTCAAATGGAGGTTGGGGAGAGTCAGTAGCCCATTAGATTTAAAGCAGATTTTAAAAACAAACAAACTCTCTCTCAGCAGTAACGGACATCTTAGACAAGCGCTCTTCAACTAATGCCATGGATTTAAAAGCCTGGAGTACCTGAATGCTGATTACCTGACAAAGTTCAGGCACAGAGATCTCCTGTGGCTTTCCCGAGAGCTCAGTCCCTGACCCAGTCAGATTACGTGGTTTTCCTGGTACTGCTCTTCATTTTATCCTGTGTGACATGACATTTGCAAAGCAGACAGCGTCAGGAAGTGTCAATATATGGTATAGAGATGATACAAGACACCCTGAATAATGTGTTTGGAATTGTTCTTTCGCTGGCCCGAGCATTCACTGAGTTCTCTTCAGAGATTGCTGCCGACGCCTGGGGCCCTGTGCCTGCTGGGTTTGGTTCATGGCTGAAGAGTTTGTTGATATGCAGAAAAGCACAGAACAATTTTTCAGGGAATCTGTAATTTACAAGCTTGGTGTTTGTCTCATGCTGTCACAAGGCGCGGAAAAAGAAATGTAAAGTAGGTTGGTTCTTACTCTGAGACTCTGCGGCCAAGTACTGCAGGATGCACAATAAATACATTTCTATCCAAGAACCCTCCATTTTTCTTGGAGTCTTTTTGCCTTTATTCCTGTTTAGACTAGTGAATAGAGATGTTCAGTTGTTCAGTGAGTAAAGTGCTTAAGTACATATTCAGTTTGGAATAATTACTCACTTGTTTTAAAGAGAAGTTTTTGCAGGCTGGGACCTTGTCTCCTGACTGTTTCCAGATTTCACCCTCATGCTCTGACTATTGGAACACAACAGGATTTCCTGTGTGTGCTTTAAAGCTCAATTAAGTTCTACATCCTCTACAGCCTACTCTCAAAGAAGTCCCTTAATGGTAATAATGGGATGTTCTTTCTCAAAATTTCCATTTAGGGCCAGACATGATGGGAAATGTACTGCGTGTTACTTCTGTATTATCCCTGTTAAATGTGGGGGGTTAGATTTAGAATTTAATAGGCAGTTTTCAAGTGTGTATTAGAAGACCAGCCAGAGGAAATCAGGTTTGATCCATTTTCTCCTTTGATTTACACTATCTGAAAATTTGGCCCAGCATCAGGTAGTTTCTCTGCCCTTTAATACACAGACATAGAAAAAACTACTGATTCAGGTAACTTAGCTTCTGGAAGACAGCTTTGGGGAATATGCATACAAGCTGCTCTAGGAAAGGTCAGCTGTACCAACATGTGTGTACCCTGCACCCACAGCTCTAACCTTAATAACTCCTTGCCTCCTAATACCAGCAGAGATGACACAGGATGGTGTGTGGTTCAGAAATGAATGCAAGGAGTCCCAGCACACCCAGAGCTGTTATGCTGCTGCTTTGGCTTTTATTTTAAACAGGAATGCTGTCTTTCCAAGGTTAAGCATAAATGACTTTTTTTTTTTTTTTTTTTAAGAAGAATACTCATTTTTGTGGTTATGGAAGAGGGAATTGTTTTATATACCTCATTTTTATAATTAGGTGCCTTCTTATGCTGATTTATGACTTATTTTAGCTTTAAGTGGTCGGTGCTTCTGACAGCAAAAATGATAATCCATACTCCCATGTGAGCTTCAAAGAAATGCTGATAATCTACTGTGCCTGATCCCAAGAGCTGGCAGCAGAAAACTGGAGGAGGAAAACAATGTGGTGAGCAGCACCACTGAGAACCTCCCCACGTTAGTGGGGCAGCACTCAGACCCCAGACAGCACCTCTGACATTGAACTCCTCTCAAAGCTGTTGATGAGGCTTTGGCTTCCCCACTGTTACCAGGGCTCAGCAGAGGCTGCTGCCTGTGCCAGAGGGAGGAGAGAGGCCTTACTGTGCCCTTCAGCACTTCTCCCACACAGCTCCCTTCACAGGGAGGGAAAGGTTCACCACAGAGGAGTTAAAGCCAATCGCCCTTTTGAAGCAACAGGCTCGATCCTGCACTTTCTGCTGTTTTACAAGGCCAGGTGAGCTCATTCATGAACATCAGGCAGTTCGTGCCAGCTCTGAACTCCCTCAGCTTTAACCTGAGATCTGAGTTGCAAACGTCTTGGGCTTAATCCTGTATTTAATTAAGTGCAGGTCAGGAGGAGGGTCAACTAGACCAGTGAATTTAATCCAAGACCCATATGTTATACAATAGCTGCTTTGGGGAGGTATAATTGCAGATAGGAATTGAGAGAAGAAAAGACAATATAATTGAACAAGTTATACGATAAAGGAGGAGGGGAAATTTCTTTTTCGGGATTACTTTTTTTTTCAGACTGTGTGGCACTGGATGTATTTTACAAGAATAGCCACTAGATAGCAGGACAGGTATGATGCTCTGAGCGTTTCCTGGGCCAAATGCAGGATAAGCAATGGTTGGTCCCAGCAAATACAGCATGTGAGACTGTGTTCAGCTGGTACCACTGTTTCACAGGAGAGAAGGATTTTTAAGATGCTGGTCCATTCTGCTGCTTCCTGCTGCTCTGATCTGAGCATTTTTCTCCCCAGCATGCTCAAAGAGGAGCTTATTTCCTGAACAAGCAATCAACCCTGACTTTTGCTCTAGGGAAGACTTTCTGCAGGAGTGAGCTGATCATTTGCCCAGGTCAGGGGAGCGCCAGCCCTGCCTGCCTGGTACCCGAGCAGAGTCCCCACGAGCTGGCCATGGCAGACTTGAGACAGGGACAGGACATTACTGCTGCCCCCTGGCACTCACCCAGGGTTTTAACTGGAAACTGCTGATGTCCCAACCACTGAACTAAGAAAACCTTTTTCTGTCCCTCTTCCCCTGCACCACACTGCAGTCGATGCCCTTTAGAGGCTCCAGGGAAGAGGTCTGTGCCTTCCAGGGACTGGCCCAAGGCCCCCTGGCAGCAATAGCATTCTGTCATGTGCCCCCAGAACCGACCAGTTAACAGCCAGCTACTGGTCTGAGCAGATCCCTGCTGCTGGCCTTGGCTCCAGGTGACAACTGAACAAGCCTCAAAGAGTCATGGCTTTAAGGTGGCTCTTGGGGGGAAAGGGGGTAGTTCACCACAAGCAAACTTCATGTGGTTCTCTTATTGTTGGCCCAGAGAGCTGCTCTTGAAGCAACTCTTCTCTGTCCATATAGCAGCACAGGATCCCGCCACAGGCAGCTTCTATAGCACAAATTACCTATTACTGATTAATCAAACATTTTCAGTAAAAACCCTTTATCTGATAGTCTATAGAGTTTACACTCCAGTTTAATTAGACAACGATAATGTTTTTAAAAGACTAATTTGTTTACCCATAGGATATGCTCTCAACCAACCTCCCAAAAAATATGGTCTGCTTGTATTCAAAATTAGAGAGAAAGCTGCTTCAAACAGTTGGGTAAGGAGAAGTGAAGTGGGTTCCCACCCACCTGCATCTGACGAAGCAATGAAAAGCTGCAGTTGCACTGCACGAGTGCAGACATCTCACAGTCCTGCCATGAAAGTTTCCTTCATGCTGAGTTTGAAGTTGTGCAGCCTTATTCTTGACAGACCTAAATTACAGAAGTCTCTTTTACAGATCAAAACATTTTTGAGCATTCATTGGTGGACTCATCCAGTCCCCAGGACAAGGGTCTAGACGAGAGGGTTGGAGCACTTCTGTAAGTCAGAGGGATAAAAAAAGGCACTTAGAGCATTTCCAGTGCTCCATGTTTTGCACCACACTGTGGCAGCCTCACGTGATGACTCAAATCCTCATCTCTTAATTCCTACGCAGTCAGACCTGCTTGGGAAAGTTTAGAACTTAATTATGTAAAAACATTCCAAGATGCCAATAGTAATTGATCCTCATTACAGATTCAATTTGAATGCAATTGTTTTAGCTGAATAAGAGAGCTGTTTTTCAGTTATAGCAGCTGACAGAAGGAGGGCGTGGAGACTTAAACAAGGATACACTTTCTAACTCACTGCCTCAAGGGAAAAAACAAGACTTTTCCAGAAAGAAAAAAATGTTTTAAAGTAATTAGCTCCTGGGCTGAGATATTTTCAGCCTGCTGTGAATTTTTATGACAGTGCTGTTAGACTGCTGAAAATATGGTTTCCTGGTTTATCTTCCAGAATTTTAACTATGATGTGGAAGTAATATTGCAGGAGTACTAATTATTTATCTGTAGCCATACATGCACCTGCATATACATGCCCAGATATTTAACCTGCCTCTTGCAAGAACTGAACCTCTTGTGCTCAGTGAAACAATGATCTACATTGCACTGCCCAGTTCTTTACCATTTTATCTGTTTAGAAATTAAAAAAAAAATAAAGAAGATATTCTTGCTTCAAGTGTGTTGTTCAGTGAATACAGAAACTGGTGGATCTCAGAGAATTAGCTTTCAGTGCCATCTCATTGTCTGACCTGGACTAGGTGTATTTACTGTCTCAGCCTCAGCCTCCTGGTTTGCAAATTGGGGATAATGATGCCGAACTCATTTGCAAAATGCTTGGAAGTGAAGCCGGAATAAGACCAACTGCTCTTATTTGATAGGAATCATGTAATCCTAGCTAACAAGAAAAAACGGCGTGTTGGATGCTCTCAGGTACCCCGTCCATTCAGTGCTGAGCTGCACACACTTTGCCAAGTGCCTGTCACCAGCACGACACTGCTCTGATTCCCTCCGCCAGAAGCTCCCCTTGGTGTCTGCAGGGCTCAGGGATGATGCCAGACACCCTCAGCCCCTGTCCCTTCCCATGGTGTGGATCCCGAGCACTCCCTGCACGCAGAGCAGGGATGTCTGTGTCCCACCCGCACGGGTTCCGGGTCAGCCAAACCCGACGGAGATGTGCTGATGGCCGGGGGGGCTGAACGGGCAATACCCCACTTGGCAGGTATTTCACATCAGGCTGAAATCTTTGAAGGAACGGGAAGAGCAAACACAAGACCTATGTATTTTTTTACAATAAGCCAATCGGCAGAGTCCAGTTAAATAAAGAGGTGGCTCAGTCAGAACAGAGCCGTTCTCCTGGAACAGCTTTCACACCGTCCATACTCACCCATTCACATGAAATATAAGCCTGCAGGTGACACCAAGCATCTGCAGCCTAAATGAGAGAGCAGTAAGGAGGAAATAATACTGTCCTGCCTGTGTAATTAGAGAAGCTGATGCGTGAATCATTGTTATAACGAGTTTAATTATAAACATGATTAAATAGGCAATTAATGCATATTCTGCCCCGGATAAACAAAATTAAATTCCTGCAGTATTAACATCTTCCACAAGGTTTGTTATTAGATTGCCGTAAGTCCTGTGGCACAGGAACATTTTCATGTCCTGTATTTGTGAACAAACACCAGTTTTTACTTCCACTTAAACAGTAGTAAAGGACAAAATTTGCTGCTCCTCTACACTGCCAGGATCTCTGGGAAAACAGCCTCCCGTGCATTTAAACAATGTATCATGACATAAGCCACAGACAGTGCAGGCTTTCCAGGTTTACCTAAGGACAAGTCACCACAGCTACGCCTGGCAATCGACAGCAGTGCCGGGAGTGAGTCCTGGGCAGGCAGCTCTCCCTCTGCTCTCCATCGCCAGACAAAGCTGCTGGGATCCTCCCAGAGGATCAAAACGAGGGCACGTCAGGGTCAAAGCTCTGGGGAAGAAGTGCTTTGGATCTGGGGATGGAATACCCCAATTACAAGTAAAATGCATAGGATTTCCACTGAAAAATCAACAGGCTTTTCAGTGGGTATATTTTATTTCCTGTGAATCTCCAGTGACAGCCTATTAAGAAAGGTAGTGATACCTTCAGCATATGGGCAGTCTTTTATCTGAGTAGCTTCAGAAAATCGTATCAATATTAAATACATACAAACAGCCTTTGGTGTTTAGTGACTACCAATTTGAGGGTGCTAAGGAGACAGAGAAAATGCTGAATGTCCATCCATCTCTGAAAATAAGGTCCTGAGAGAAGCCTCCAGTTAGCAAAATCTTAAACTAGTTTTAGGAAATGCTGAAGTTCTGTTTTTCAGATAATAAACTGGCAACAAGAAAGTGTTTGAAATCGGTTACCAACTCCAAAAATATATTAGGTTGTGGGGTTTTTTGCAGCACAGTCCCTGTCCATTTTTACTTCGGTTTTCCTTGAGGATATAATTTATATTTTCCCAGGCCTCTAAAGCATTTAAAATCTCATATGTTGTCCCATGCTTCCTAGCCAACTGGGATGGGATTTCTCACCAGTCACTGATTTAAGGGTCACCAGTAAATATGTAAGGGGACTACCCATATTCTTGATTTGCCCTCTCCAAAGCCCACATCCCCCTCATGCATGAAGCCTTGGGGGCAGTTGATAAAAAGAGAGGAAAATGCTACAGTTACATTTAGCTGTAGTATCACATACAGTGTTATTATTCCTGACTGTTGAGATAACCTAGATTCCTCCTCTGTATCTTTCATAGTTGCCCCGTGAATCCAGAAAGGATCCCAAATAAATTGATATACCAGCCATATGCATAAATCTGTCTCAGCAGAAATTGATTCAGCGAATTTCCTGCAGTAGTGAAGGTGCCTCACCACTCCTGGACGTTGTTCATTGTATACTCAGCTTTTGGGAAATAAGCAGCGTTTACATAAGGCTGTTACGCTGTGCAGTTAACATCTTCTGCAGTGATGGAATAAGCCAGCTGCTGGGTTATGGAGTCTGGGGAAAATCTCAATTTGGATAAGAAATTGCCACAAGTAATTTTAGCTCTACACTGCCACAGTCCCTTACTCTTTCATGAACGAGGCAATCTTCATCTAATATAGCATGGCACTCACATCTCGTGTGATACGTAATGATGTTCATACCATAAGAAAATTTGTGTCTCTATCTACAGCTGTTAGTGATGGTGCAGCGTGGAAATTCTCAGGTGGATGACACAGGCAAATTCCAGCTTTCTCCCAATAAAAACCTCAGGGCCAGGTGCAACTTTGCTGATCGATGGACTCTGTTGGTTGCTGGAGAGCCAGAGAACAGCGCTGGGCTCAGCTGGGGTGTCCATATCAGGCAGTTTTGTGCTGGGCACTTGAAATGAAGGTGGGCAAAATCCTGAGCTGTGCTGATCAATGCAACGTGTGAGGATTTGGATGGAAAGGGTGCCCCAGCCTCAGGCACAGAGTATTCTCGTGCCGAGTGACTCCAGCTGCAGTGATGCAGGCGCAGCCCTGGGCCCAGTGCTGACCTGCTGTACAGGGGTGACTTCAGGAAGGACTCGGGACGGAAAGGGCCACTGCTGGGGTTCAGGCAAAGAGCCTCTACTGCTGAACGGGCCTGAATTAGGCACTGGTGCACACTGATGCCAGTAAGGGCTGCCTGATCAGGCTGCTGCTGTTTTCTGAAAAGCAGGGCTGCCATAGTGAGATGTGCCTCCTGCATGGAGGGGACAGAGGAGCACAGCCCCAGCCCGAGGAGGCCTGGCTCCTCCTTACACCACTTCTGCTCAGAGAGCCCTTTGTCACAAATCAGCACCACTTCAGCTCGCTGATGTCCATAGAACATCACCTTGTCTTGGGTCAACACTACCTATTAAAGAGCAGAGAGGAATTTCAGAACTCCCTGAGACATAAGTGCACTGAAAAGCCAACTGAATCCCCAAATATGCTTTTCCTCAAAACTAGCAGGTGTACTTTTCTTTCTCTTATTTCTAATTGAACTTCTTGGCATTCTAGTCAATGCTCCACAGTGTATTTTGGAAAACAATAAATCCTGGTAACATGAGACCTTGCTGCAGTATTTCACTGTTAAATCTTTGCTGAGATTTGGGAAGAGTGTTCGGGGCTTTGTGGGCTGAGTTATGGGGTGTGTGGATGAATGATTTTCCACCTTTCACTTTTTCTGTCACGGAATCAGCACACAGGGAAATCTCTGACGAATCGGATTCCTACTGTGTCCACATTTGGATGTGTTCTTCAAATATATTTACATCTTTCTTTGAAAGTAAATTATTATTTTTGAGTAGAGAACAGTTATGGCTTATTTTACAGGGTGAATCAATATTTGATTTTCTTCAAAATGTAATTTTGATAGCGTGTTTTCTCCCCAAAAGAAAGTGTTCATAGAAAGAGATTTTTGGTTCAATTCTCAAAGAAAACCTGGAGTTTTTCTTATTAAAAATGTCTATTTATAATTTTACAATATTTTTGTAATTTCAAACACGATTGCTGAAAAGCAAAAATCTTCTCTGAAGCATTTTTTCTTTGAAAAAATCCCATCCATTTTGCCTGGAAATATTTGGGGAAAAAAAACCTACTTTTGGAAATTTCATCAAAACCTTTGTGTTTAACATTCCTTTTTTTTTTTGCACCCAAATACTTTTCTGATTATTTTCTGTTATACCATTGCTACTGTGACTAACTGAAAAGCAATGTGGCTATTTCTGATATAGTCAATAACTTGGTATTCATGAACTTCCTGAAAATGTCTGAAACGACAGGTTATTGCGAAACACTAAAAAAAAACAAACAACCAAAAGCAAACTTGTGAAGTTACAAAATCTTGTATGTATTCTTAAGACTTATTGAGGCATTTTAATATGATAGCGGGTGAAACATCACTGAGGTTTTCATCTTGCAAAGGCATAATGAGACAGCAAAGAGTTATTCAAGACTCTGCATTAACAATGATTAAAAACTGTGAAATTGTATTTAATAGTCTATAGTCTATATTTTAACTATAATACCATGAAAAAGAATTCTTTTTACTATTTTTTTCCTATTTAACATCACTATTCTTCAAGAACCAGAGAAGCATAATTCTAATAATTTTCTTATTTCTGAGAAATTTTTATGCTGTTTTAACAGACTGTCCTAAAAGAACATAACTCTTTCTGTCACAAGCTCCAAACATTGCCCAATCTTTTAACCCCAAGCTGACCTGCAAGATCAACTGTAAGCTTTCACTCCTCTAAAAGGCTTTATGGTGTCAAGAGCAGCACTTATAATAGTATGTTGGCTTTGTTTTACCATAAGCATTTTTGGCCATTTACAGGGTCCTTCAAGTTCAGTCATAAATACTGGAGCTTGATCATGGCATGGCTATTAAAATGGAACATTACTGGGAAAACAGCACACATTCTTTCCAAATCCATACCCTGTAACTTGTAGTTTCACATATGCACTGACATTTGATGTAAAAATTAGGATATATATATAAAAGCTTCAATTTTGCCTTTATTCTTGAAAGTTATGGGAAAAGTGTACAGCCCAGAAGACCAGTTGCCAGCTGCAATATGAAGAAGGATCCTACAGAAACTGAGAACTGGTTATGGCAGATGTCCTGTCAGAGGAATGACTTATAATCTGGAAACACAAGCAGTAAGGGAGGCCCACCAGCCAGACCTGTATCATCTGAAGCAATCAAATCCTGCAAATATAAAGCAATTTAGTATTACCAGTTCCAAGTGCTCCCCACAATAAGGACTCTTGTATGCCAAAGTTTAATATTCAGAGCAGAAACCACAAACTCCAACAGCCACTTCTGGTCAGAACAGCTAATAACAGTTCCCAGGCAATGGCACAGTTGTAATTGCACTGCACAAAGCAGCTGGGGAGTTACTCCTGTGTCAGCTCTACGGCTGACAACCAGGAACCATGGTGGGTCAGACATCCATTTGCTTTATATATTGATATAATTTCATCAGAATTTATGATGTGGGAATTATTGCACTGGCAAGAAATGTAATCTAACCTTCATCTTGCACAATGTAGTACTGATATTATGGTTTTGAAAGAAATATACTGACTTGTTGAATCAGATTACTCCAAGTGCATTCCTAATGGATTTCAATATTCCCTTGGATAAACCAATGCTATTTGCTTTGTATTTATTACATTAAAAAAAATATACAGAAGATAAAACCTCTTCTAACACCATATATTCTTTCATTTTGCAAACTACAAACATAGATTTTTTCATTAATTTTAATGTCTAAATTTTTCCCTGGGTAACAGTCACGGCATTTACTCAACTACCTACGTTTCAACTACACACTTGAAATGTATAAAGAATTTCAAGTCTAAGTATTAACAACTGTATGCTTTTGTCCTTCCTCTCCTGGATTAGACAGCTTGTCTTTGCATATCTGTGAGGATCACACAGTATAATTATTAGTGCTGGGATATTCCCAAATGCCAGGGTATGCCACTGGTAAGAAGCGATATATGTGGGATATTCTTTATTATGACACTTCTAATGTAACAGAATCCAGAGGATTTTACCAAGAGATAAAAGTTGGATCAGTCCTGAGGCTGCTTTATATCAAGAGTCAAGAATGGGGAAAATAATAATAGCAAGAAAGCAACAAAGATTTATATAAGAAGAGAGAGAAGGATCTTGAGAGCGAGTCCCCCAAACAGCTCTGAAAGGACGACAAAACGCCCCTATGAACTCCAGTCCCTAAGTTAGAGTTAGATTATTCCCAAGAGGAGCAATTATTTTCAAACCCATCCCCATCATGAACGTGCCCACTGCTAAGTTATGTTCCCCAAGCTCTCATTTGCCAACAAAAAAAACCTATTGAGTGCCCCAAAGGGGATTTGTCTCTGGTGGTGCAACATGCAGCTTGGAGAACATCATATGCTGGGGCTCTTGAGAGCCCTGAAACACCTCCTGGGCACGAAGCACTCAGAGCAACTCAGGCCAGCTGGAAATGGATGAGCAAGAACAGAGCTCCCTGGACCTGTCAGCTCACCTCAGCACCACACTCATTCCTGTGCAAGTCTCAAAAAGGCAGGAAAGGGTTGCAAAACTGGAAATAGAGCTTCAAAGAAATAAAGGCAGAAAGCCATCTTTATTTGGGGTTGGAGGGAATGGAGCATTATCCTCAGCTCTTACTCCATAATTCCTGGGCACTTAGTGTGGGAACAGTGAACAGCGAAGGAACACTGAAGGTGTGGGGCAGTAAATCCTCCCAGACAGGATGCCAGCTCACAGCACTACCTTTTGTCTCCCTCCCCTTACCCCACTCACACTCCATCTTAATCAATAGCTACCGAGTGGAAATGATTCAGCTCCCACCCCATTTAGAGAGCTCCTCAGTCTCCTGGCTATTCAGCTACCAGATTGTTTTATATTCCTGCTTCATTTTATTGTCCTTCCCTCCTGCTGTGGTGATCAGACAAGACAGAATAGGTTAGTATATCAATAGAACTGCAAACTGCTGTGCATAGTATGTAAATATTGATATTAGGAATGGGGAGACTGAATTAATAACTCCACACAGTGTTAGTTCCAGGGTACTTGGTCATGTCTGGGCACTTTTATAAACAAATATAAAAGGAATAAAGAAGACATTCAAAGTTCCTGTTGCTTACTCTTATTTATGCTTGAGCACAATTGGAATCAGAAGACAAAAACTAGACAATCCACCAACACTTGCTGGTGACAGTGCTGGAAATGAAATTTTAGTACAAAATTCCCCTCTTTGTAAAGAGGTTCATACTTTGTACGGTCTAGTCAAGCCAAAGATGTTTTAGCATTGACACTTGGGTTATATTTTAAGTGCCAGATGATATAAGACACTGTAATGTGAGAATATTCATTAGAGCATTTGTAAAAAAGTTTACCTTTCGAGCTCAGAAGACTTCAGCCCATCTTGTTATTCTCCAGTTCCACTGCGTTCACTGTGCTGATCTGATGATTCAGGATCTCCCCACTGAGGAGCTTCATGAGCTGTAGTGCTCCTCAGCAGAACTGAAACAGAAGTCAGATAAGGGAGATGATTGCCTTGCTTGGGTATTTTCAAAAAAAACAAACAAATCAACTTCCCAAAACTAAAACAAAAAAAGTCCTCAACCTTTGATAATGAAGATTCAACAACCTCCTCAAGCAGCCCAGTGTATTGTCACTGCAGTTTTCTGGATGGATACAGCTGCACAGGGCGTACAGCTACACATTAAGTCTATTGTTTCTGGAACAACCCAACGCAAGCACGGAGGACATATGTTCCCTATTCCCATAATTCCTATAATCTGTACAGATTGCACCAGTTAGCAAGTAGATATGCAAAAGACAAGAGTGAGTTGGTGTCACTTATTATTGAGAATGCTGACTGGCCCAGCAATGATTGCTGTTTAGAAATAGGTGTCTGAAAGAATCAGTTTTTCACTGTAATGTTCAGGAAAGACATATACAAACACTTTCTTCTGGACAAACTCTTGCTACATGACTACAGTCATTGCACAACCACCACCCCAACGCCAGCTCTGGCTCTGTACAGAGCAACCCTTTTTCCTAACTCCTAGAAAGAGCATCCCAATTTGATGTTTTCTATTGAACAGGCATGCTATGCTGATGGATGAGGTGAGCATATTCCATCGGTGATTTACCATATTAAGTGGTAAAGCCGTTATCACAGAAGCAGAAGCTGTGAGTGAGGTGGGAGATGCTTGTAAGTACAGCATTCCCTGGACACAGGTGGCATTGCTTCAGAATACAGGTATGGTGTCTCATAGATGGTCATCACTGTTTCACTCATCTATTCTTTATTGTCCTTTGATATTCACTGCAAAGTGGCATTATTTAATGATGCAGAAGCAATTGTAACAGACCAAACTCTCCTAATGTCTGGTTGGGTAATTTCCTGCTTGCTTCACTACACACGATCTCCTCCTCTTTGCACCTGAGACACACTTTCACAGCAAATATCACCATCCAGTGCTGAGTAGTCTTGCGTGGGCTAGATTTTCCCTGGGAGGAAAAGCCCTGTGTTATGAATCCTGCTTAACTAAATCATGGCTTGTATTAAATACTGCACTTGGAAAAAGGTTTCAGCCCAAAATGAAGGGAAAAAATAATGGTAGAGTTTGAGCGTGCAGTCACATGAGTGCATCTGTCTGTGTTTTACAGAGGCAAGGTTGAGGTATTACCTAAAAGCATTCATTTCAAAGCAGTGTAGTGAAGCCTGAAGGAGCACTATTTTAAAACAAATCAGTCAGCATTTTATTGGTGTCGGCCCAGCTTTGTACTAAACACTCAGATTAATGTTAAATCACAGTTCAGGAATTATTCATGAGATCTCATACAATGTAATTGCTGATTTTGGCATCAATAGTCTGTATCCCTTTATTTCCTAGATTAGCTTCCCTTCCTGAACTGCTGTATGTCATGCCAGAGACAATGATTTTATATGACATATTTAGGAAAGAGAGTCCCACCTATTTTACATAAAACAACGTCTGAGAAATGTACCCTTATTGCCGAGGTGCCAGGCTGTGCTGACACATTCCTGGGAGAGGCAGACCCTGCTGGGAGAGCAGGGAGCACAGAGCTAAATGTCTCCTTTCAAAGTGTTAACTGAATGGTTAGTTTTATTCCAAACCTTTATAAAAACTAATGAAATTACCCTTCACCTATCTTCAAGGATTAGCATTAATGCTCAGAACAAACTGCATGACTACTAATCTCTTAATGTCCCTAAAGATATGTACAAAATGAAATTTATAAATAATAAATGAAACCCAACTTTTCCTAGAAATACTAAGTCATCCTGCTCTTTCCCCCCCATCTCTGAGAGCTGTGTGCTCTTGTGTGAGATTAGGCTGATACAGGAAGCTGGAGAAAGGTGCCTTTGAGCGTGGAAGTCAATGAGCTCCATGCTTCGGGCCCCCACCATTTTTTTTCCTCTAAAAATACTGCCTTTTCTTTGTACAGCAGAATGTTTAGATCTAAATATCTTCAGCCTCTCCCCCCTTTCATTCCTTCATGCTCCAAATACCTGTATCACATGGGTGAGCAATGAGAGCAGGAATCCCTGAAGACACAGAGTATTTCATGCTGAGGTTGCTACATCCTGTAGCTGCCAGAAAAGGAACACTACCACTCATGCCATTTCCTCACATCCCAATTTTCATCCAAACAACAACCAAACAAAAAAACAAGACTTAAATTCTCAGAGTTGATGAGAAGAAATTGTTAAAATTTGTGAGAATTCATTGCATATACTATACAAAAAAGAGTTTCCCAAGTGAGAAACCCAACTGTTGTTCTCTTAGCTGGAATGCAAAACCAGTATTTCTCTAAATGATGATACTGGAGGGATTAGTCACTCTGATTTTCCAGTGCCTTCAGTCCACCCACTGCACTTTCACCCTTGCTTATAGAGACTCACACTTGCATACTTGAAGATTTTCATATCTACTTCTAAACACTTGTTTTTTAGGCTGTAGAAAATTATAGATTTTGAATTTAGAGTTAAAGATTTCCCAGGAAAGCTGGTCTCTGACCTCCATCCCTAGGGTGTTTGTTTGCTCAACAAAAACATCCAAAGTGTATTTATCACACTTGCAAGTATTTTAGAGTATAACAGGCATAGAAAATATATAAGTAACTATTTCTGAAAGACTGTGACAACATCATTTTGAACTGATTGTCATGATACTCTTTTGATTGAAATTTGCTCACATTTTCATGTGTCTGTCATTGCATGCCTGACACAGTTTGCCCAAGGGTTCTTCCTAGGTTATTATTTGATCTACATATTCTCAGTTGCTAAGAATATTCACTGAAGGAAATGTTTCAGGACCAAGATTTTGTCCTCTTCAGGGACTAACTCACAGAAGACTAAGATTCAAGCCCAAAGAGATCCTTGGTTACCCAAGTTGTCTGAAACTCATGCACTTACTTTTTAATCACTGAGCCCTCACAGCAAAATTTGGAACTCTGAACTGGGCCTTTAGGCTTCACATCCAAAGCAGAAGTAGGATGACATGCCTTGTGGAGGGGATACTCAAAACCAGTAAGCTAAGGAGTGGTTCTCTACAGATGGCAAAAGAGGCAAGAGTTTGTCCTAGTCCTTCCCTGTGCCAAGGGGGAAGGACACTTTGGCAAAAGTCACCTTATTTTAGGGAATCTGATCTAAGCAGGTAAAAGTAGTGCGTCATCATCATCATCTTGCTCCTTCTAAAGTCAGGAGCCCCCACTATGTTTCTCAGATGAAAAATGTGGAGAAGCACCAAACCTACAGATCTCAGCTGAGCCTGGACATTAGCTGAGGACTGGCAAAAGTCAGTCTCTGTGCACATTGTAAAGCAGAATTTTTTGAACACTCACAGACACATAGACACCCAAAAGAATTGGTGTCAGTTGAAAATTAGGCAATAGTGGGTATTGGTTTGGTGGTACAAGATTGTTTCACTCCTCAACCAGATTTGGTTCCTCTCATTCTGTAAACATAACCATGGCATGAGAAAACACTAGTGCTGGTGCAGGTCTAGGTTTCCAATGGAGCCTCTCTCCAAACCTCACTTGCTTTGAGCTGTATTTGGACAGTTACAGCCTCAGAAGTCTAAAACCCTCTTGAGTAGAGTTTGTAGGAATTGTTATAAGAAAATCCTATTTATCCATGATAGAAAAGCATACTTTTTGGGTAACATTGTCCGCTCAAACAAAGTACATACATCAAAAACATATGAAATGTTCTTTAAGAATACTTTCCAAGCGATCATTACTGCTTACAAGCCAAAGAGTGATTTTGTTAAAATAAAGCAGATCTGTTTCTAAAAGTTATAAGACTCCCATAGGCGTTGAGTGGAGCTTTAAGGACTCAGAACCCAGAAAAGCAACAGCACTTATTTTTATGCCCATAATTTTGCAGTGGCCAAATGTACAGCTTTCTAACTTTACAAAAATTGCATAAATTAATAATGCAAAATAAAAATAGCATGGTCCAAATTACCTCAAGGCTCAGATACCTTGTGCCTAATTTCAGCCCAATTTTCATGGCTATGTTATCTGAGCCTGCATACTTATAATGGAATTATTGGCAACCCTTTTTTCATAAGGAGTTCCTCCTGCTTTAAGACCAACATAAATATAGTTGGACAAATTTAGTATGCAGGAAAACAAAAATCATGAAGATTTTGATACGCGGAATAATACAGAAATGACAACATATTTTTGGCTCTGTACAAAAATACGCATTCATCTGTAAAAGATTACACTTCTATCTGTGGCAGAATGGTAGCGTGGGGCATATGAATCTCACCTTCAAAAGATATTCTTTCATTCTACAAAAAAACGCCAGCAAGCACAGGAAACTTCAATCAATGTCTTATATTCGAAAACTATGACACTGTCAAACTGGTGTCATTAAAGCTAACTAACCATATTAAACGAATATTAAAATATAGGTTTCTTTGCATAACATAATGAGTAAAACTGCTTTTAAGTTTTTCCCTATGCTTTGAGGTGTAGGTGGCATTTTCATTCCAAAACTTTGAAGTCAGAACAAAATGTACAGGTAGAGGGTACTAGATCAAATAATAATCAACTTCAAAAAGCATTTTGGCTGTTAGATGTCCCAAGGCTAATTTCCTCTAGACATTTTAAATGTAAATGTCTAAACTCATTTAAAAATTGTAAATTGGTCTAGGTTCAATCAAAAACCATCCTGACACAGAACAGGGAGACTGGGCTAATTGTCATTTGTTTGTCAAATGAATTCCATTTGGAAAGCAATGAAACCTCCAAGCTAATTCTTTTAAGGTGAGCTGGTAGTTGTATTATCAGTTAAATGCAGTAAAATGGATAATCACATGATGATAATGAAAACTGAACCTATGTTAGCACTCAGGCTTAGTCTGCCACAGGGCATATAGTGATGGAACTTAAGTACTGTAATGTTCCATTGGGCACAATGGCACCAAGTCTGCTCTTTAGCCTTACAGACACTTTCTTTGCATTTTAAAAAACTTTATCAAAGCACCGTGGCAATGTAGAAAATGTCAAAGTGAAATGCACTGTAGGCAAATTGAGATTTCATTAAGTTTAAATTTATTGCTTTTGACTGATGTATTACCATGCTTGTTAAGAACCAGTAATTTGGAATATCTGCCTGCCTGGTAAAATAGCTTTGTCTCCTTGCGTAATACTTTATATGGACTTTGAAAGGCCACAGTAATTCAAAAAAAGAGTAAGTTATTTTATTTTTCTAAAGAACAATTTCAAATATTTTAAGGTCCCTGACCTAGTGGATCAATAGACTTATGTGTGTGTCCCAAGTGTGTTGTTGGTGCACATGGTAGAAAATTACAGCACTAATATGTTATTTTTTTGCATTGGTATAGCATTGCATTCGCTGACAACAGAACCTTGGGAAGCACTTAACAATTTACTTGTTCTGTCACTTTCTGATATATTGGAATTAAATTAAAATATTTTGAGAGGTAAGGAGTCCAACAAACTGGTGGGAGACTGTGTGCAGATGCATAATTTTTTTATATCAATATATATACAGAGACATAAATTGTGCATCTACCAGATTGTGCCAGGTTGTTAACAGACAAAGCAGAGACACGGGTGTATCTGCACCATGGCACAACATGTCCAGGTATTCTGTGCATTGCATGGTATAAATGTTGTTTAGTTTGCCTCAGCTGTAGAAAAAGCTACATTTGAGATCTTGACATAAAATCTCTTAATGCACTCTGGTTCTTTTCTCAGGAAAGGACTGAATGAATAGTGTAGAAATAGGTAGAATTCCTAACTGGTGAGGAAGGCTAGGCCTTCAGGAACAGATTACTACCCTTGGAGAGAGACCTGGATTGAATTTAGTATATTCCAAATATATTTATTTACACTATTTGCCAGGGGTTTATGGCAGAAGTGACAAAGTTTGTGAAACCCAGGAATGCCTTATCATGTTATCTGGTATCTCAGATGGACAGTCAGTATGAACAGACTGTAGACACACCTGTCCCAGTATCCAGTTCACCAAGTAATGAAATGGAAACAATAAAAGTCTTTGAACAAACAACAGACATTTGAGTCTTTAGGTTTAGACAAGAGGATTGTAGAATTCAAATGGGTTTCCTCTAGTGCTGCCAAGGCAGCCATATCTGTATGGGTGCCAACTGAGACTCACACAACAAAGCTCGACTTGTGTCTGCCCATATGCTTTCAAACCACAGAGTGTGGGTATATGTACTTCTTGGGGTAGGGGATGAGGAAAAGAAAAGAGTTTTAAATTATTTTATCTACACTTTCAATGAAACTTCCAGTTGAAACCTAAGGAAAGAGAGATGTGTGGATTTCTATGAATTGAAACTGCTTTTTTTTTTTTACCATTTAAAAATAACATTCTGAAGATTAGGGCAGGTTGTGTGAATTAATTGAATTAAAACATAACCATTTGTCACTGGAAAAACTTATTTCTCTCCTCACATGAAAACAACTTGCATCCCTCCTGCACGGTACTCAGATTCTCCCAAACGTTCCCTGCCTGTGACTGCAGAGTTCCCAAAGCAGGACATGGCTGCACCTGCAGAACCATAACCCAAATGCACCTGGGAGAGATTTTCAGCAGGGACACTCACTCCTCTTTGCAGTGGAACCTCCAAAAGCTTCCCTTGTCCTCCAGGGGACAGTTTGACAAGGGGGTCTTCTGTCACCAGAGGTGTCGAGACTGAGCAAGGGTCTTCCAGAGGCAGAAGAGGTCCATGTGCACTACAAAGTCCTGAGAGAAAAGGAATCCCATCAAAGGTGGACACAGATCTCAAACCCTACTTAAAAATAAAGGCTTTCTAGTTTTGTTTTTGCACATTGTACAAAGGTTACACCAACTCTCAACAGGAAGGGTGCAAAGCAGGAGCTAAGGTAAAGCTTTTTATTTGATAAAACGTCTGGGCTTTTGCTTTAAGACACATATGTGCAGCTCTCTTTGAAGTCCAGAAGAGCTATGCAAGTATACACTTGAGGGCAGAATTTGGCCCAATGTGATAACACAGGAGCCTGTAATCTGAAAAAGGAGTCTATTTATTACATTTTGAACATTTTGTGTGTTAATTCACATTAGCCAGGAAGAACTAATGCCTCTGAATAATTCTCCTTCTCAACACACACTTCAGAACACTGTAAGAATTACAACTAAACTCCACCTTTCTGCTTTCTTCTAAGGCACTGGACAAAATTTGCATTTTGGAGTAAGCCACTAGCTGGAGCCAAAGACCTGTAGAGCAAATTCAAAGCAAAAAGAAAAAGCAAAGAAGGGGGAAATCCACAAACCTGAAGAGAAATCCAAACTTTTTAAGGCAAGCCTTTAACAGGTTTTTGATGGAGTTGTGGATACTGGCTGTCATCTTTTAGAAAGACAGAATGACAAGCCTAAAAAAATGAAAACATCCATATGCTTGAGCCAATGGCTAGCTGAACTAAACTGGAGCAAAGTCAGGTATTTAACAGCAGAATGGATCAAAACACATATTAAAAAGAGCTTTTTAAAAGCACCAAAAGGTGCAGTGAAGCAATGAAAGAAAAGAAGACCTGAGATACTAAAGAAGTAATCAAAAGCAAAAATTAATTGTTAGTTAGTGTTTGGAATTGAGAAGGAATTGCCTAGAAATACAGAAAGCACCTAACAAGCCCTGTGACCCATTTGCTTTTAATTATTGATATTGCAAAGGCTCTTCAATATGTAATTGTTTAAACATCACCTGGAAAGATGCTTTCATGAGAGCAGAAGAAAAGGTCTCCTTTTGTAGATAGAGATCAATTTATCTTTGGCAATCAGATACAATATATCAGGTGGGAGCTGAGCACTCCCTGGATTTGAAGGGTCAAATGAAACAGAGAAACACAAAGAATATTCTGCACATTCTCCTACCTCAGTGACACGTATGCAGGGTTTGATCTTCCCAGGCAGTGTGTGGCACTGAGATGACTTCAGTGAAAATGAGAATTGCTCCGAATCGTACAGCTGCAAGCAAAATGTATTTCTATCTTTCAAAACTTTTCAAAACATCACCAAATAAATGCCTAATATGCCAAATGGGATTAAAAGGGTCAGCTTTCCCTGCAGCTTTCCACAGAGGAAAACCAGCAGTGAAATGCCACTAGGGAGACAGTAAACATGCTTTAAGTTTCTGTTTGTGCCTTCTGTACACCCAGATACCAAGGCAGGCAGGGCCTTCCACCTGGGGTAAGTATGTATATGTATAAGTTGAATGTTCCCACAAGGGTTACACATGTCACGCTCATATCATGCTGCCCTTGCCATGATTCAACAAAACACTCAAATATGAATGCAGATTTAAACACTTGCTTAAGAGCTCTCCTGCAGCTGGCTGATAATCACTTGTTAGTCTCAAGCCAGGTATTGAATATATGGCTTAGTTAGTATATGGAGGCGTTTGTTTTCCTCGGCAAATGTAGCTTCCAGAGGGTCACAGGTGTATCACAGAAATGGCTGTGTTAATTTTGCCATCATGATAATTTTCCTAGTTGAAATAAGTCCTGTTCTTTGAGCAACTGGTATTCACTGGGTTCCTAGAGCCAGTTTGCATAGGCAGCACCCACACCAGCAGCAAAGGCAGCTCCCAGCTCTCAGTAAGACTCTGAGCAGTGGTGGCACGTTGTTTTGGAGCAGCCATGTATGACTGGCTGTTGCCACCCATCTGCTTCAGGGGATCGGTTTTGTTGCTGTCCCACTACAGAACCAACTTAAACAGCCTTCTGTGTGCATGATCCAGCCAGAGATACTGCCCAGCTTTCCTGGGGGTATGTTTTATATGGCATGCTCTTAAGATTATGCTGTTCTGAAATTCTTACAAGTAGATTTTTTTCCGCCTTTTGTCCAAGGATAACAAAAAAATTCCCGAAGCTGTAAAAGCATACCTTGAAATTAATGGTGGGTTTTACACCCACAAGTATACCATATCTATTTATTTCATACACAACATTCATAGGACCTAATTATATAGAATGTGACAAATTCTTTCATAATTTTACTATGCAATTTTTTTTAATCTACACTCTCTTTTGATTCATGGGACTACCTCCATTAAATACAGACAGGTACTATAACTTGAACTGGACCTTTTGTTTCACTCTTTAGATTTAAACAGAGCTGCTTTCACATGTGAACATGAGACTTTCTTTCCTGACTCAGGATAGGATTTTTTTTAAAAAGCAATTTCCACTCAACTGCTTTCCCAAACCAACAACCTGCAGATGTAGTAAACAACTACATTTTCTCAACAATACCACAATTCTGACCATTTATGCTTTTCTTTGAATTGAAAAAAGTGAACTTTGAATCAACATCACCTGCAGAACTCCTTTACAACACTGTGCCATGTGTACTTACGTGCTGCTCCATAGGGTTCAGAGAGAAAATCACATTGTTTTAGTGCTCTAAGCAGCATTGCAGATGAAACTTGTATATTGATATACTTAATGATTCAGAAAACTTTCATTCTGGGTCACTTTGTGGTATCTGTCAATAACTTCTGAAAACCAAGACAGAGAAAGACGTAAGAAACACAAAGAGCTCTGTGTGTACTTCCGTACGTTCTACTTGGATGAGTGTTTGAAAAATTCAATCAGGAAAAAGTGCAATATTCCTGAACTAGCGGCTGCCTTTATTCTGTTGCACACACTGAAAGAGTCCCACAGGCCTGAACACAGAACTACCTCTTCACATGGGTAGATAGGGATAGGACAAAGGGGAAGGGTTTAAAACTAAAAAAGTGACTTAGATTAGACATTAGAAAGAAATTCTCTACTCAGAGGGTAGTGAGGCACTTGAACAGGTTGCCCAGAGATGTTGTGGATGCCCCGTCCCTAGAAGTGTTCAAGACCAGGTGGGATGGGGCCCTGATCAACCTGGTGTAGCATCCCAGCCCATGGCACAGGGGTTGGAACCAGATGGTCTTAAAGGTCCCTTCCAATGAAAACCGTTCTATGATTCTCTGAATTTAGAATGGAGCAGGGGCAGACTCAGCCTTACTTGAGGCCAAAAGCTTCTCTAGGTTTAAAAAGCTGAGCTGCAAGATGAGGAATTTACAGAGCACGTAAACCAAGGGGAAGGAACCTTGGCTGCAGGACCAAGGAACATGTGCAGTGACTCCATCTCCCTCTGCCACCCTACGCACCCTTGCAAGAATTCAGAGTCCATGGGCAGTTGTGGTACACCTGATCCCAACTCTCTCGGACATTATCCCATGTCATTTCCTAGAAAGGAGGGGCACAATTCTTTTAAGCTCTCCCCATGTGAATCTTGTCAAACCAACACCACAGCCTTGAGACTTTTTGGAGCGTGGGTAGGAGATGACAGAGAAAGGGAGTTGTGCTGCACAGAAAAGCACATATTGTGCCAGAAAAGCAGGTCAGGAGCAAAGCCATGAGCCCGATGTTTGTTTTGGAGTGAAGCAGCAGAGGATTCAAAGGCAGCAGGCACAGCATGTAAAGGAACACTGAGGGCTGGCTGCCCAGGGAGTGCCTCTCAGTAATTTGGTACCGCGTGTATCCGTAAGAAATCGCACCTAGCACACAAAGACATGTGAGTCATTTACATACCCTCATCAGCAGTGCCAAATGGCTCCTCGTGGAGTCAGACATTTGGAAACAGATAAAGCCCTAAAGAATGCTTCTTTTCTCCCTAAGAGATTAATGTAGATGTGAACACATTAGCGCTGTTTAAGGGAGAGTATTCTCTTTGACAGATAACCGGGATTGGGAATATTAGATTACCAAATAATGGACCTTTTAAATTCTGTCATCATTACTTATCAGGTACATTAGTTTAAAACCTGCAATTTTGAACTTAGCATTATTGAGCTTTTGAAAGATTAAATTACTGAGCTTTTGTTTGTGAATGGCTCTGTGAAATTTCCTGAAAAGGATAGTCCTCGTCCTTCATTGTGTAAATCTGAATGCCAAATAACATACTTTATTGATATTTACAGACATACAAATGATAGGACTAATGCACCTTAATGTCTGTCTCTCTGAGTGAAAAGGCAGAGCACTGCTAGATAATATGGTTCACTGTTCTCTTTTGTAAACCCCTTTGGAAGAGTTTTTATCCCTCCCTTCTCTTCCTGAAAACCTTATTCGCATAAGTAGCTTCTCATGGGCAGGTTTGCAGTACAGGCCGCCTTCTAAGGGTCACTTTTTTTTACTCATTAGGTAGATCAAAAAATATATAACTTAGGTTACAGAGATAGCTTGCATGTATGGGTTGGCAAGAGAGCCATGTCAATTGAAAAATTAGATGTTTATAAGCACATCCCCAACTGCATAAGATAGGGAGGATGAAGTCCCACCTTCCTTGGGTGATCAGCCTCAGTCAAGGGTTTAGGAATGAAATAGCTTGCTTTGCTGTTAAATGTCTCTGCTGCCTGTGAAGCATTTTTCTCAGAGGGTTCAGGACCAGGGTGATTCTGCAAGAAGTGCTCTAACAGCCATCCCAAGGTACTCGGCGTAGGTGTGCCTACATCTGATGACACAGGTACCAGCTGTGTCCTGGACGTGGCAATCTGTGACCTCCCTCTTCTTCATTCCGAATTGTGAGATTGAGTCTTCAAGGCAGGATTTTCAAAGCTGAATAAGGGAATTAATCTCATAAATCCCTTAGACACATAATGCAAATCGGGTGTTTTCCTTATACCAACAACTTTGAAAACTCCCACTGCGTTTCTCAAAGTTGTTTGGTGAGAGCAAGACTTTTTATTTTTCAAACTTTTCCAACTTTTTAAGAAGTCAATAGAGTAGTGAGCCAACAAATATGAAGAGTGATAAGAGTGACAGCCATGAAATGCAAAAGGAATGTTTGTGAGAATATATGTTTGTTTAATGAGGTAGGAGGTAGGTTCAAATTACGCTCATAAAACAAAATCAGAGAAAAAGAAAAGATGTACTGTAAATATCCCTGACTCTGCATTAGACCCTAAATGTAGGTACCGCCTATGCCTAAACAACTCAAAACACTTGGAAACAGTTTAAAATATGTTTTGTTTTGCTTGTTCAGCTTTTATGGGTTTTTTCTGTGTGTTTTTTTTTTTCTTTTTTAAGTTACCATGTTTTTTCATGCCTCTGAGATAAAACCTGTTATATTTGCAAGCCAGACTTCAAATAGATGAGTGTTCTGTATATGTTAAAAGAAAGAAAATTATTTCAAACCCAAAGCCTCTTCTTCTGAATGATGCTTTCTTCCTTTCCCCCCCACAAACAAAATACACTTTCAATTCAGATGCAAAGAACTGGACATCTATTCAACACATCAGTTCAGTTAACAGTGACAAGCATAATCTAGCTACAATATTCATGAATTGCTTATCAGGTCAAGTTTAAAAGCCTCCAAACTCTTGTATGTTCTTAGGTGTCTTTGTTATACTTGGATACTTGTAAGACTTGCAAAATATCACGCAATCACTGAAAAAAGCAATGGAGTTACTCATCAAAAATGAGTTTCATTCTCTCCTCAAAATGGTGTTACTCTTGTTAGCACTCATTGAGAGGGCGGAAGATCGAGATCATATACTTGTACTTATTTTTAATTTAGAGCAATTATGTTGAATATCACCTAAGTTGCTCCAGGTACAATTTGTGTCACATAACAAAGACATTATTTTCTACAGATTGAAATTGCTTTAGCTGTTTATTTGACTCCTAAACCATTAACTGTACACCACTCTGTACTGGTGAATTTTAAAATATACCATCCACCTTCTAGTGGATGACAGGGAGTTGGAACTAGATGATCTTTAAGATCTCCTCCAACCAAAACCATTCTATGAGTCTATGGAAAGATAATAAGGATGTGCAAACAAAGGAAAAAATAATCAAGCTAAAATGAGTATACTGATTCATCAGCCCAAAATGAACAAAGCTGTGGATAAAAAGAACACTACAATATGAGGTTGGAGACATGAGAGCGTCATCTTTCTGTGTGACATGGGGGTTGTGGGTGCTTCACCATTTTTGTGCGAAATGAAACAAGTCAGTATGGCTCATTCCAGCCACGGCTAGTATCTGCCTTTGTATTTGGGGAGTAATGTGACTTGGAGACCCACAAATGCTTTTTCTTTACCATTTTAATTTTTAAATCACAATTCTCATTAATTGCTACTAAAGAAAAGGCTTCAGGTTTGAGCTGTGTGCAGTGCCAGAGAGCTTGCATGAGCATCCAAACTTTTTTCCAAAAGGGTATGGGAAAGTACTCAATGGCTCAGCAGATGAATATACTGGACTATCCAGAACCCCAGACAAGGGTGATAAAACTGCTTCCTCCTTGAGCAATCGTTCATGAGGATCTTTTCACCTTCCTTTAAAGACATAGATAGAAGTGGATCCTAAGATCCATAGCAAGATTGTGAGATCTTGAGGGACATGATTTAGGGATGATTATGGTGGTGCTACATGCAGTTGGACTACGTGATCTTAAAAGTGTCCTTCAACCTCGACGATTCTGTGATCAATTAATTGAAATCAGTTTTCTCTGGTGCCCTCCTAGGAGGGATAAGGTCTTGGTCCCACAGGTGGCAAATGTCTTCAACTCACGAGCAAGCAAAACTGTTGGAAATTAAACCCTTACTCTTCAAGATAAACATGAAAATATACAGACTCCTTGTCAAGATCCCATCTGAATTTACAGAAACCTGTTTAAAGACCACACGCTACTTCTTCCACCTGGAACAGTTTTGAAGCATTTCAAGCTGTGTTCTGGTGACATGTACCATGTCACAAACACCCACTGCCATTTATACAGGGTAAAAGACAAGACCATCTCCTATCCCGTGGAATTTCACAATACTCCAGTGAAAACAATGGGAAAGTAAGGAAAGCCAGCTTTCCCTTGCTGTCCCTCCTTCCCTTCTGTGCCTCTAAACCTTTACATACAGAACTGATGACATGAAGTCTTTAGGCTGAGGTCAGCTGCACACGGGCCTGGCAAAGCCCAGCAGCAAAAGCCTTTGGCTACGGACAGAATGTGTTCTGTTGCATGCTGGGCACCTCATATGAACAACATGCTGCTGCAGTTATGTGGGAGGCACCAGCAATGTTATCTATGCTTGTTAATAGAGAGTCTTTCAGATGATGACCGACAAATGAGCTTTAGTTTAGGACACAGAACAGAAAGATTACATACTGATGGCTACAGCCAGGAAAGAAACATGATAGGCAGGGACAAAGAAGGGTAAACAAGAGAGACAGAATTTGAAAATGGCAAAGATGCAAGCAAATATTTGTGCAGGCTAGCTAATGTCAACCTACCCTGCAGTGCCTGGGGGGTGTGGCCCTTAAGAAGGACCCTAAGCTGCATCCTGTCTGTCTCTCAAGGGGAACAGGCTTATCCAGCTAGAAAACAGCCCAGCACTTTGGGAAGAGGAGATATTTCTCACACATGGTTTATAGAGGAGTTCTCAAAGAGATCCTTGAGACGCTTGAGATTGTTAAGCACAAAAACTAAAAAAAAGCTGGTAGGGTACTGGGCCTGACAGAAGCCTCTGTGGGGAATTTTGAGGGAGCAACAATGCCAATACACATTCTCTGAAGTGTTTCTATTTTGTTAGATGTAGAAATAAATTCCAGAACTAAACAGAAATATTCCACTTGGAAAAATAAAATTTAAGGAAGTTCAGGCCTCAAATGCCTGTGTTTAAAGCTCAGGTAAATGTGAAGGCAAAATAGAGCAAACGTCATTGGAAGACAAAATGCAAATTAGAGAGTCCAATCTCTCTGCAGTGATCAGCACACTCACTTTATCTGGTTTCCATCTGTCATCTGAGCTGCAAGTTTACAGGCAATGTACTGTCTGTCCTAAAATCTACATCGCTGATAAGGCATTGGGTTTGCTGTAGTGGAGACTCTCCTCCATTGAGACAATCAGTCTTTTTATTTGGGGAAAAAGGTAAGAGAATTCATGAACAAGCTGGAAAACTGAGAGCTTTTCCATCTGTTTTCTCTTTCAAAATACCATCACATTTGCAAAGTTTTCTCCTGGAATGGAAATAAAATTTCCAAGTTCAGAAAATATGTTTAGACTAAACAGGAAGGTTTTTTTTTTCCAGTTGATAGTGAAAGGACTATGAATAGAGCGAAATGGAACTAAAAATACCATTAGATTGACCGACTTTTCCAAATAGTTTTCCTCTAGTTAATTTTCCTATTAGCTCACAAAACTCACTTTTGAAGAGTTGACTGTATCATTAAATAAAAAAATTAAAAGCATGATGAGGGTGCTGTGCTGGACAGATGTCTCTGTGCTGAGTGTTGAGGGAGCAGAAACGCTGACATTTCTGAGTAGTGTTCTACAGTGAATCTCAAAGGCTCTTCCTCAGTTTACATCGGATCTAATTTCAACACAAAAATTGTTGTGTGCTTGCAAGAAAGCACCAGGAGTAGCAAATCTGGAACCAGTCTGTACATGACATGAGACACAAAGACATGAATTCCTGCTGCCTACACTGTGGATAACAGGCTTTCTACCCAACTGCACCTTCTGGGTCACCCCATCAGCTGGGGAAAGGCAGAAGCGTTTTGAATCAAACCTATGAACCCCTGAAGTCTGCATGGAATCCATGTGGCTTTGTGACTCCCAGGTAAGACCAGCCATAGGCAACTTGGGTATTAGCTTATTAAAAACCTGAATTTATGCATCTGTAACATTTACAAATCTTTTTATTTATATATATATATA